>JASZXT010000837.1:0-10005 GCA_035521555.1 Lecanoromycetidae sp. Uapishka_2 | reverse complement strand
GGGTTGGGGGTCGAGGGCGTAGTCATCAAAGATTATCGGGTTACGCCTTGCTTTCAGACGTGAGAAATGGTCTTATTCCCACTCCCTCACCTTAGCCAGCAGAGTATGCATTGATTTGCGTCTATCGCAACAGCGCCGTAATGGCTGTCGCGAGTATGTAGTAGCGCACATCCATGTACTCGATTATCTGAAATATTTCTCTAGAATACCTTAGTATTCCTGTTTCCAAGGCTTTCGTGCTAAGTAGAATTATCTGGGATGTTTTGAACTCAGATGGAGGATTACACCTAGCTCTGCGCTTTATCTAGTATTTTCTCACCATGAGAAGCTTTTGTGGAGCAGTCGCCTTACTGTTTTCCTTCTTACTCTCTGTCTCCAACGCAATCTCCCTCCGAGACACTAATACCACACTTCCTTTCTCGCCTCCATCCAGCGTCTCCATCACCGGACCAACCCCCCAGAATTCCGACCCTCCCTTACCTCTCATCCTCGCTGTTCCAGACACTTCCCTCTGCCTCTCCATAGATAGCCTTGGACGCACTATTCCCGACTATATCATACAACTCCTCTTCTTTGGAGCCCTCCAATACTTTCAGAACGAAAGAGCTACTCATCCTGACAACATAATCCAATTTCCGTATTTTTTTTACTACACATTTAGAATAGGAGGTCGGCCGGTAGTGAGTGTGAGTGTACATATCGGAAGAGAAAGTACGATAACTTGGAATGAGCTGGCTCAGGTATTGTACCGGCTGCAAGATTTTATGGTGGGGCGTGTAGGGAAGATGAGAGCTGTGGGGTTTGGCGTGTTGGATGTAAGCAAGGAGGGAATAGCTGTTGCGACAGGATCGATCTGGTTTTTTGGTTTAGGCGGCGGTGAGGTCGGAGATGTGGAAAAGATACAGATGGGGTTATGGGATTCATAGAGGTTTAGCCCATGACGGCCAGTTTTGGCGGAGCGTAGCAGCGTAACCACCATTATGGATAATTCGCAATTTTGGTAAAGAAGCTGTTTTTTCAGTGAATAATCGTTGATGATCTCGGAGACTATATATTTTAGGGATAGGAGCTAGTGAGTCAACTACTTTCATTAGCCAACCAGATTTTCGTTGATTGTAGCATGGACAGAATACAGTATAGCCAGTACAGTCTCGTGCAAGTAAAGACCCAGAAAAAGATTTGATATAATGCCACTAGATTGGGCTGAGAGTACGCGCTTCTCCAATTCGGTGACCATCCAAGTAGCCCATTTATACGCCAGGGTTGTAACAGTGATACAAAAACGACGCTATCATCAGAGCGCCGGGAGCCTTGATAGACTTTAGAAGCGTGATGCTCTTCGAAAACTTCACAAGACTTTGGTATGAATCATGCCCAGCGCCAGGTGAAACTCCGATGTATATAAGGGAGGAATTGGAGAGTGCGCTTGGCCAGCGGCAGGCTCTGAGACATTATCCTTGTGCCTTTGAAAGCTCCATGTCCGAGCAACATTTCCAAGAGATTAATCATGAGCCAATAGATACGGCGTAGGCCTGAGCAATGAAGCGGTTGATGGAATGTTCGTAGTTCCGTCAGCTCGAGCGCGCCGAGGCCGTGACCCTTCTTTGTGGCACTGCGAAACAAGGAAATAAGACTGTCAGTGCTTCTCCAGAGCAGTCCGTGTTTCTGTAAGCATCGCTCAGGAGAAAACAGTATGGTGATGAATTTTCGATTATCGCTAAGATGCTAATTTCGTCTTTATTTCGTAAATGGTACATTATTATATAATTGCCCCTAGAAGTTTTATTACTATTATTGGCATTAGACTTGAAATAAGCCTTGAAATGATACAGAAGCTTGATGCCATGATACTCGTCCGATCGTGCAAGGCACCTAGACCCAAGCTAGTACCGTCACTTTTTATAGCAGCGCCGTTGCCAGCAACTGCAGAGCTGGTAGCAGCAGGACCTTGGAGCTGAGGTCCCTTAGAGACATTCACGCCTCCCGCAATCGTGGTCTTGGAAGCAGCAGCGCTAGATCTTCGTCTCGTTGCCGCTGCCGTACTTTGGCTTCCTTCGAGGGAGATCACCTGCCCGTTCGGCAGGGTAACCGCTGGTCCCCCTCTTGAAAGTGTGATGCCATCGTACACGTCGTCTCCGTTGCTTAAGGTCTGCAAAGCGCCGACTGACATAGCATCTTGATTCCAGTATGCTGTGTCCGTCTGGATGGATCCTGGTCCTAACAGAGTCTGCGAGCCAATGACGAGAGCGCCATCCTTCTGCAACGAGACGGTGGTTCCATCTGCAAGAACGAGGCTCTGGCCAGCTTTAGATAGAGTGATTCCATCGACAGCGATGCCTGCATTACCGGCAATGCCAACGGGTGTGAACGTTGCTCCGTCGATGACAAATTTGCTGGATCCAAAAGTAGCAGTCCCATCCGCAGCTACAGGGATTGGCACAGTTCGTGTCCCCACAATCAAAGCTCCGTCTTGCAACGTAGCTTCCTCTTTGTTTTGAAGTTGGATACTCTGCCCGTTTGTTGATAGTGTTGTGCCATCGACAACAATTCGGCCGTCACCAACCGGTGTAAATGTCTGACCAGCGACGAAAAGGCCAAGGCGACTAGGAGGAGATGTTGGAATCGGAGAGATGGTTTTGCTACCAATGACGATCCCCTCTCGGCTTGGTAGAACGGAAATAGCTATACCTGAGATTGTGGTCCCTCCCACGCTCAATATCGTCCCAGCCACTTCTATCTCACCGTTAGACAGGAGTTGTGGAGTGAGAGCTTGGTCAGTGGGCTTTGTGATCACTGATGGTTCGCCAGGGACTGCGACAGGCACGTACGGAAGGGTCGTAGGGAGTACATAGATCTGTCCGTCAGACATCACGCTGACAACAGTGCCGCCAACATTAGCTTGACTGCTCCTTCCGGGTATTGCTTTACCGTCCACATATAGTTGAGGGCCCGAGGATTGCATGCTAACTTGCAAATTGTGGCCGTTGAGACTGATTGGCGGTACTGGTGATCCTACCGCTGCCTGAGCTGCTGCGATGATGTTACCACCGACAACGATGCCCGAGTCGTGCAGAGAGAGTTGTACACCCCCAACGGTAGCGGTATCGGTAGCAGATGCTGAGTTGAGCTTTACTCCATTCACTAATACACCTCCATCTGGCGCAGTTTCGATGGTGTAGCCCCCAGCTTCCACCGAAGGATTTGACCCAACAGAGGAGCTACCTCCGCTTCCTAGGCCGTTCTGATTAGAATCGCTGGTCGTGTCACCAGTACTTTCTTTGCTGGATTCATCAGAATCGTCATCAGGATTAGTAACAAATCCAGATCCAGAATTGATAATGGGACCAATTGCAGGACTTGAAGCGGAACCTGCCCCGGAGTCGGGGCTCGCAACGACCCCTTCGGGTTCTAAGCCGCCCTGGTTGGATTCCGACCCCAGTGAGGAAGGCTCAGGCGATGCTACTTGGCCAGGATTGAATGGCAGCGGTCGATCTCCAAGAACGCCGGTATTCGCAGAATCTTGGGCATTTTGCGTATCCTGCGGTAGATTACTTGCTCCCACAGGTGCATAATCAATGATTGTGTCGCCATTGGATAATTCAAGTGCCACCGTCGTCTGTGTTGGCACACAGCAGGAAATACTAGATGCAGGCTGCGCGGTCGCAGCCGCAAGATCAGGCTCTGCCTCCCCAGCAGCCGAGATTGGGTTGGGAGTTGGTGTGACCAATGCATTTTCTGGGTCCAGAGCTATAGCTGGATCAGACAGTCCGATATCAGTATCACCCATTACGCACGTGGACCAGGCGGGATCAACATAAGTCAGCAGTTCAGGCAGCAAAATATCGGGTTGATTCACGTAGTCAGTGTATTGTGTTGCAAGTTCAGACGGCGGGAACGTTTGGTCACTCAAACTGTCGGCTGCATTGCCCGCTGGGTGACAACCTCTCTGCGAGGACACAACGCTCCATTTTGGTGGTCTGTTGTAGTCTTCGTAGTTAATCGTGGCATATGGCCAAAATCCTGCGGGATTACAGTCATAAAACGTTGATAATGATTCCTGCGGATAGCCTATCGTGTGACGTGGGTAGAAAGGACCAGTGGTCGAGCTTAAGGTATTGTAGGGCAAAATCGCTTTTAGATTCAGATAGGCCAGGTAAGCACTTTGGGGGGCGAAAGTGAACTGGTCAGAGACGAAGGATGACTCTGCAGGCCGCGGCTTCGTCATAGTAGCGTTGGGACCAGCAGTCGCATATGGGGTCGGCCAATACAACGCATCCACTCCATCGACCCAGATCTCACAATAAGTTTCCAATATTGCGGAACAAACAGCAGCTCGCGAGTATGTCCCAGTAAAAGGAAGGGTATTGACGTATGCATGTTGAAGGCTGGTCCAGTAAGTATCATAGACGCTTCGACACGAAGCTAAAAGACTCGAGTTTGTTGAATACGAGGCGTTGGTGGTTGATGCGATAAAACGAAGGGGTTGGCCAGACGAGCCAAAGCGAGGACCAGCGGTGATAGGAAACCCACCGCTACCGGGTGGGCGTATTCCGCTTCCAGGAGGTAGTTTGAAGAATTTTCCAATGATTTTGTCAATCGATGGACTCGCGGTGATTTGAGGTGGACTCGAGAATGCACTGCTATTAGGTGTCCCAGTGACAGAGCCATGAGTGTTCACTACGGTAGTTGGAGATGATATCGCTGACCCCGTCGCATTGCTATTCGCCGCTGATACATGGCTGAAGGATAGGCCCGAGGGCGTGGTCGAGGTGTGAGGGAGTGAAGCATTTGTGGATGTAGCAAAAGAACTCGTTGAAGGCGTTGATGTGATAAAGGTTGTTGAGGAGCTGCTTAGGATCTTGAAAGTACTCGTCAGGACGCTGCGGTGGCTCGTCAAAGATTGGCTGGAGAGGGTAATTGATGTAATTTCAGTAGCGTCGGTGTATACAGCTATCAGAGTCAGCAACATCGTTTATGTTGGTGCAGTCAGCTGAGTACGAAACATACCCGTCAACAATGTAATCAGTAACGCTAGAACGCCAGAGATAAAACGCATGAATAACAGATAAAGGAGTGAACAATGGTGCTATACCATCTTGCGCGTCAGGAAAACGTCTGAGACAGGAATCACCTTGAGTTGTGTAGAAGGGCAGCGAAACGAAACCGTCGTTTATGTAAATCAGGCTCGCGCAAAATGGCCTAGATTGCTCTAGTTCAACGGCATCCCTGCTGTGGCACAGGAACACAACCTAATTACTCCGTACCTTTTAGCATTGTGGCCCCAATCGCAGGCTATTCGCAGCCTATTATTCAGGGGGCCAGTCCGAACCTGAAACGCCGCGCGGACGGGCGGTCCCTAGAACTAGAACTAGTTCTACTGCCAAGCCATCTTACTAAATTAGAACGTACCTAAGGTAGCATGTTGCCGCTTATGGATTTGCAAACCGGAGTAGCTTTACGGCATTGTCTCTTGATTGGAGGAAAGGAGTCACAACTCTTAAATAAAGATGACCATAAGACTCAGCCTGACTACCTGGCGCCTCAAGTATCAAGTTGCAGCCTTTGGTGCTTACGCGACCCTCCTCGTTGAATACCTGAATCTCATCTTTGGCGGCATCGAAAATGCAGCGCCACTTGCCATTAGTGTCCTCACAAATGGGTCTGCTATCATTATTGCAGGATTTGGAGGACCAGATGCTGTACCGCTTGCTGTCATCCGAATCGGGCTAACAACCCTGTTTCTGTTATGGCGTATCGTCGAAAGACCAGAGAAATATACTTTTGATGGAACTTATGCTATCCTTTGCAGCTGCAGTCATCTGGTATATCAACTGATTCCAAAGCCCGAAGATGATGGGAGTGAAGTCGAAGGGGATCGGCATCGGCGAGAGAGCGAAAAGAAGAGCGGAGATTTCACCGTCCAATCTCATATGGACAACAACAAGGGCGAGACATCCATCGCCCCCTATTTCAAAAGACATCTAGTCTTCCAATTCAACGAGATCCTTCGGCTTGATGGTCTGATGGCACTGATTACAATTTCTGGGACCGCTATGATCTACCGTGTCTTCGACTTCGACCTGGGCCTTGGTCTGGTCTTTGCATCCAACTCAGCTGCAATATGTATTGCACTGCTCCTGCTCATCAACTTCGCTCGATGTCATGGGCGACTTGTGGATACAAAAAAGGCCATCCAAAAATTAGCTGGTATAATCATCACCTTGGCCATATTTTGCTTCATAGTATTCAGGGACGAGAATGTGAGGGAATTGATTGGCACTATCGGATGGTGGAAACCGGCCCTTGGTTCTGCTTGGTTCCTATGGTTGTTCAGCATGGTTTATGCGCCTTCCAGGTTTCTCATACATGCTAGTCTCTTTCCGTGCACAGCATGTCGCCAGGCTAACCTGGGCCATTCCCTGGAGACCAATGTTGCTCCATGTCCGTGGGAGGAGTCCGCTACGCTACCAAAGCTGACCTCAAATGAGATGGACGAGAATCATCATACAATTGTTCGAATCAAGAGACAGAAATGCCCGGACCTCGTTGACAGATACTGGCTCGACAATCAACCATGGTTTCAAATCAGTCCACGGTGTTTCGTCATTATTTTCGCGACCGGCTCCTGTCTTGCACTTGCAGGCGCCTACCTCCCTCATCAACCTGCATACGACACAGACATCTCTATAGCTGTGACTTTCTACCTCACCATGCTGTATAGCTTCGCGGCGACAGGGCATACGCCTGTGGAAGATAGTCCCGAGATGATGAGTGCGCCTCTCACGGCCACATTTCCTCACTGGAAGGCTGCCCTGCAAGCCTTGCTAGCCACTTTTGTTGTCCACCTTATGTCAGTATTCGCGGTCGACGATACTTATGCTCCTCTAGGTATGGGGAGATTCTTAGTCTCTCTTATATGCACTGGATTGATGCCTATACTTCTCGCTGGTATCTCAATGATCCAGAAAGAACCACCCTTCAAGCAGGAGATAAAGCTTTGCCACGTCGAGCGGCGAGATCTGTCCGATAGTGAGGTCTACGAGCCTGCTTCCAGACTCGAAAAGGCCACAGATACCAAGTCCAGAGCAGGGACTAATGGTGGGTTGGCAGCTTATATCTCCATAGGTAGAACTCTTGATCTACGAGTCGCGTTCATGGGAACGTCCGCCGCGATCTTTGATTTGACGTACAGTGGTGCTCAAGGCCAGATCCATGTCACTGCTGTCGTAACTCTATTTACCACCTTTTTGGCATTGTTTCTTGAGGCTTGTGTACCACTTCACCGCGATATCGAGCCTTTGATCCTGTGCACTGCCAGCGTGGCACTCGTGGATATATTTTCTTATCTCGACGTCTTGAATCTGTTTGGCATGTACCCCAATGATCTATTCAACACCGACTACCCGTCACCTGTGTCTGTTTCGTTGTGGTACGCGACTTTGTTTTCGATGATAATGACCAATCGACGTATGATTGATCAGAAGCTCCAAAGTACTATGCAGACCGAGAGAAAGGACTACCTTCTATTGAGCTTGCGTAGCGGCAACTACTCATGGGAACTCCGAAACTCGCGCGTCGCCATCTGTCTCGTCTTGGCATTCATGTCTACACTGTTCGACGAAAGTTGGCCTCTGGGCATCAACACGACTGTCATCAGCCTCACTCTTTACACAATAATTGTTGGCTTTCGAAGGCTCCCTACCGTCGACACAGACGAGGAGGAGAGAAGCAAGCCTCACTTGGCCGTCATTGCATTCTGCGCTGTCACGACTGGTACGGTCGTTGTGCTCAATCGCCGTGGAATTCTCGACCTTGGAGACGATTGGACAGTTGGATCCTGGACCGCCATCATAGCATACTCGCTGCCGCTGATGGTAGTGCAGGCTTTCTGCAAATTCCAGCTGAAGTGATCTCGCACGGGCTCTCTTATGGGAAAGAGCCCATTGATGCCTGCCCTCGAACCCACACGTATCAAGTAGAGTACCAAGCTCTCAATCGTGATAGAGCTCTGGACAGGGTCTTTCCAGGCTCACGAAAGCTTATGAAGGTCGTATTTTAGTAGCGGCTGGAGCTGCAACAGCTACCACGCATGGGTCGTTGAGCATGATTGGCATGTCTGCAAAAGAGGATGAGCTGGCAAGTAAGCTCGCAGTTGTGCTCTCGGCAATCTGGTGAACCAGAAGTGAGCAAGAATTCATGTTTGATAGCCCTTGTGTGGACAAACCCGAAGCCTTGGCAAGATCTATACATATTTTATGGATGGTCGCCTTGTGTGTGAATGATTCATCAGCCGCCGCTGTGCCAAAGTTGCAAAATTGGTTGCTTGATCGATGCGCTTCCGAATTTGTCGATGTGCATATGCCATAGCGCGACCCGACCTCCTGGGTCCACTGCAGATTGCACTGATTGGACAGCGTGAGCAGCCAACAGAGTCATTGCCGTACACTTGGGTCTCTTATCTGGGATTACCACCGACTTATCAGGATTGGTCTCCCTCAATGTCAGCCCTAAGACATACGAGGACAGCTTTCCTCGGGCCACTTACCGCGCCGAGGTGCTCCTTGCTTCAGAATAATGCGCACTGCTGTCCGCTTTCCATGGTGTTGTGAAGCGGCGCCTCTATGGGCAGGCAATGATATATTCCAAGCGGGTTTTTATTCACAGTCACAAGCTGCTCGCTTAATGGAATGTATATCAACGATCTCTCCCCGCCATGAACAGTTTTCGGTTGACTACCAGAATCCTACTCAAACCACAATGTGAAGGCCTGGGGCAGAGAACTCGCGCTTCCTCAAAGCGAACGAAGACTACTGGTCCACATCCCTACAGAGCTAAAGTATTGTGATGTTCTCGTCCTTATGCTCGCTGCCATCTCGCATTCTTCAACACAAGGATTCCTTGCTGACTCACAAATGAGGTATAGCCCAGGACAGCTCCATCAATAGTGGAATCGCCGTTCTCTAAAGGATACGCCGAGGTCTTTGCCGAAATCTTCAACGGCGAGCAGCTCCGGAAAGTCCGAGTCTGCATAGACAGTGGCGCCGATACCTCTTCCGTTTCCGACGAATGGGTTCGAGTTCTACGATTGAAGACCCAACCGACGAAAGAAACGAATATTTCGGGGGTTTCGGGAACTATAACGAACGACTCCTGTGCGAATTTTGTCTTGAATATTGGCGGCAAGGACCTCGATGTACATGCGACAGTGATCCCAAGATTAGGAGCGGGGCTACTAGTGGGCATAAACACATTGGAGAAATATAAGGCTGATATCCTACTTTCCAAACGGATTTTGAAGATAGGAGATCGGGAGGTGCCATTGGTACACCGTTACGAGCCAGACACGATCGCGAAAGCATTGGCTACTAGCGACTACAAGAGCTTCCACAAGCAAGCCACCGATCTTTCTGTGCCACTGATATCATTCATCGCCATAGTGGTCTTGATATCTATTGAGTACTTTTCACGCAAGCAGACATTGAACCGAAAGACAAAAGCAGGTCAGAAGTTGAGCAAAGAGGATTTTCTGTATCTGCTCAAACTCATTGATAAGGAGGAGGTAAGAGACTGGTCTGAGTATGTCTCGGATGATGTTTGGAAGGAGGCACGGTGGGAAGCGTATCGGCGGAAGCTTGACGTTGATGTCATTCTAAGTGAATGGCTTGGCTGTAAGGTGGTCACAAAGAGCCTCCTCCGGTGGAATGAAGAGAAGGATGAGTTGAGAGCTCGATAGAGATGAACATACATTCAAGCCTTATCGGGTATAAGCTGGCAGAGAAGTTCCGCGTCATGGCAAGAATGTCAAGAGAGAGGAGTATGATAGTTTTGACGATATGAAACCAATATGTGAGGTCTACTTACAGCTTCAGACTAGAAAAGGGAGATAAAGTAGCCTCGCGAATATAGGTGGTTCGAAGCCCCGCATGATCACGTGATCCCGCAAAGCTATCTCATAAGTACTCTCCAAAAGAATGCATATACTCCTCTACTCCAAAGACATAGAAA
>JASZXT010000835.1:0-10095 GCA_035521555.1 Lecanoromycetidae sp. Uapishka_2 | reverse complement strand
GGGCAAGATGTGTGATTGGAGGAGGTTGAAACGCTTTGCGGAGGGGTCGATCGCGCGTTGTGGGCGACGTCGACCCTCACATTTTTTCTCGATTAACGCAGTGTAAAGGTATACTACCAATGTTTGGTGGTCAATCTGGGTTCAGTGTCTAATAATTGGTAAGAAGCATCTGTCTACCGATTATCTTTTGGTTCCAAACGCCCGACTACCTCCAAAGAAATTCGTTTAAGCGTGATTCATTGCAGCAAGACCATGCGATGCGACACATCAAGGTCATTCACCCGTATCCATTGCCCCAGCTTCGTCTACGTCCCCATCCGCGTGTGCCATGATATGGCTAACAACCGAACTTTGTGCACCTGAAGAGTCTGTCGTCGATGCTTCTGTGCGAAGTAAGGGTTGCCTACCCATGAATTGTATTGGATTCTGCTGGAGCCTCCCAACACAATCATCCCACTCATCGGCAACCAGCCACGCTTTGGTCATCCTATCCTGAAACAAGTGAAAACATTCATTGACCTTTACGAGCTGAAAATCTCGATTCTTGTTTTCCGCAACGATTTCAGGCTCCATAAGACAGAATTCCTTCTCAATAACACGCACGAAGCTCCGGGCAATCGCTTGTTTATTGGGCTCGTTACCCATTGAGGTCCAACCAATTCCGAGTTCACAAGTGATTTGGTCGACGATTGGGGTATCTACCTGCATCATCGATACAGTATTGGCTGGATCTGCGTCCAAGCGCTGTCGAACGTTGCGGTCTGCGGTCTCATCCACGGCTGAAACAGGGCATCTTACCACAGTTGGTGTAGTATCACTCAGCAGTCTATTTGTCCATGTCGAATTCATGGCCTGGATGGGTGCGTCTAGCCCAGCTTTTTGGTCAGCATATTCCGATCTATGAGCATAAGGAGGGTAACTACCCGCTGTTGATTTCAATCATGGGGTAATTTACCTATTGAGGCTATATTGTACGGCTCCACGCCTTGGACGGGACTGATGGCTGGTGTTCTGGCTCTACCAATGTGATCCATGCTGTCGGTACGATCCCTCTGCTGCCCGTCAACATCAAGGTTTGCTTCCTCGTCACGGGTCCGTTTCCTGCCCCTACGATTGGGGGACGATGCCTCTGAACAAAGGTTGTCCGATGGCATGACGGGCTTCTTGAACGGTGTGAATGTGAGTGTGTGAGCTGCTGATGATGTGCAGAACTGATGATGATGCTGAGGAAGTGATAAGCAGAGTGTGGGTGAATTCGCAGAATGGTTGAAATCACGAGAAGGCATTTTGTGGGGCAAGAGGTCGGTCAAATTGTTGAGGTGGAAGGTGCGACCGCGATTCTGTGTGACCGAGCAGCGGTCTCGAATCGGAAGAAATGAGTGTGAGAGGATAAGAACCCCCTAGGGATATACTGATGATGGGGAGGGCAGGCGTAGGAAGGTGAAGTTGGGCCTCGTCAAGACCAGGATATATGCCGAATTGGAAAGTCTGAGCGCGGCGAAGTGAGGCTTCAACAAGGTAACAAGATTGGAAAGAGTGACAACGAAAGGGTAAGAAGCCAATTCGATTACGATGAGATGAAAGACTTAGGACCGCGCACAAGGTACTTCAAGTATGAAGCTGAGCTTCAGCGCAGGAAAACGGCCGCCTTTTCAGGGCAAACAGCGCCTGGACTGTCTAGTGAGTTGGACCAATCAGAAGCCTCAATCGGTAGGACTTTTGTGGGGTTAGCCGCAGCTTTCTGCAGATCATCCTTGCAAAGGGTTCGGTCCTGAATATATGAAATGTGGGGAACAATTTGTGCAAAATCAGGATAAGTGTAATGTTAAAAGCTGCAAGAGGAAAACACTCTCATGTCGTGGTTTCAATGTCTAGAGACTATCTGGACGAACAATTGAAGCGCTCGAAAACCATGCATCTGTTCTAGTCAACCATTCAAAACCCTGATCCAATATTAGCAATCAACATCCACGATTGGGTGGCCTGACCATGCGTCCTACTTAATGGTGTGAAGAACCATCTGTTCTTTCCGCTCGTGTATCTCTCTTCTAGCGCCTTTTTCACTGTCTTCTTCGCATCCTCTCGCTGGCTGACTTCCTTGAATGTGTCGTTTGTGACAACGCCCTTCAGCCCTTCCAGCTCCAGCGTATATCTCGTAGGCATCAGGTGATTGTAATTAATGGTCTTAATGAAGGGCTTGACTTTCGACCGTTTCTCCTGACGCTTCTTCGACATGCGACGTGTGATCTGAGATGGATAGCGCTCAATACCAGCGACGAGGGCGTGGGGAAAAGGGTGTGTCTTTGAGCCGGTATCGAGAGGCTGAATGATGACGACCTTGAGAATGTTGAATCAGCCTTCCATCCATTCATACTGTACTTTATTTCTTAAAGCCCTAGAGCTGAGCAGTGTGAGCTACCTTCTTGCCTGCATATCTCCCCCGTGTGATAATAGCCACACGACCGACTTTGAGGACTGGGAATATGCAAATCAGCAAGCGTCTACCATGATGCCGATCAGATGCGACTCACACTTCATCTTTGCTGTTGTCGGTGCAATCTGTTGCAATTCAAGTTTCGTTGCTAGCGATTTCATCTGTGTGGGCTGCCAGCCCTACCCGTACAAAAGCACGCTTGTGGTAAGTGCCGACCTTCCGATGTTTACTTTCTCGAGTTTACAAAACAGCGCAAGCAAGTGCGATCAAAGCAGGACCTTATTACCTAGTCCATTACCTGGGTCAATCCCACTTAAGGTGTGAACTGTGGCTCCTGCCTCTGCTGCGGTGCGACTGTGTATAGGCTTGATACCGCGATACGTCTGTCATGCACTGTTCCTAGCTTCATATTTCGCGACATTCCTCGCTTCTCTGATCCGAGACACAGCAACCATGCCTTCGGTTGATAGGGAAGACTCCCGTGACCGAGAACTCGTGCTAAAGCATCAACCATCATTCTCTGATTCTGGCCGGGCCTCTGTCCCTATGTACGCAAAAGCGTCCCATGCCTTATCTAATAACATGCTAACAACCAATTGGAACTCCAGGTGGGATAGCTCTGACCCTGATCGCGCACCTCCTCCTCTACCTTTGAATCCAGGATCTTCCAGCCCAGCGGCGAAACCAAACACTTCGAAAGCCATTGCAGCAGCAGCCGAAGCGTTGACCGCAAAGGCTAGAGAAAGCGCATATACAGTCAATCCCATGCCCAGCAAATCTCCAGAAAAATCTTTAATAAAAAGCCAAGCACACAAGCGACTACAGTCGTTCCAAGATGGTAATGGCAGCGCCCGAAATAGTTATGTTGACGCATTAAGTTCTCTCAATCGATCTCCAGAGAAATCCCCTGAGAGATTGCCGCGCACACCAGGTTTCGACTTCGAGAATCGGTCTCCAGAGAGAAGCCCGACAAGGTCGGATGCGACAAGATCTGGGACACCTACGCCTGGTAGTAGGGATTTGGGAAGAGAGAACAGCATGCGATCCACAAGGCCTCCACCAAGGCCTATTCTTGGCGAAAACTCACCTTCATCTTCGACTATGCTTGCTCTTAAGGAGATGGCTACGCCAAAGCATGGAGACTCCTCTCTCTCAAACATTACGAACCTTTCCACTCCTAACGTACGGAACTCTCAGGATTTCGATGCGATCTCGACTCAAATCTTAAGTCTCACGAGCATCGCCACAAATCTGCAGCGCGAGATGGCTCAACTGAGCCGGCGCAGCAAGGACAATGCCACTGATCTCATCAGTCTTAAAGAAGCTACCAACTCTAGAGACGAAGACATTCGTAAGAGTCTGCGCGACCTTGTCTCGAATCTGTCTTCACGCTTGTTAGAGCCAGAGGCCAATCATGGTTCACGTGCACCGAGCAATTACAGTCAGAGACCTGGTGGATACTTCCTCGAAAATAAACCACATGTTTCCCCTCCCAGTATGTCCAAGAGCTTCTCGCTTCCAAGAATTCCGAGTCCAAACAGCGCACTTGCCGCATCAATTGATCGTGAAATATCGGCTTCGCCATACAACATGGAAGGTGCTGCAAGTATAGCGCTCTTAGAAAAGATACTACGTGAGATGGGCACGAAAGAAGGTCAAGAGAAAGTTTTGTCGATGTTGGCCGCGCTGCAGAATCAACCAAGATCCAAGGACTCGGATCCTACAGTGGTCAAGAAGTTGGAAGAAATCCTCTCTTTCCTGAGAGATAGTACCAGTAGCAAAGCTCTTGTTCCCCGCAGAGACAATGGGAATGGCACCGGAAGCCAGCCACCGAAGCTCGAACTTGATTTCAACCCTCCAACGCGGCCAATGGCCAAACGGAACATCACACCACAGCTTGCCACTGCAATGGCTCATTCATCTCCTAAAGCAGTGGACTTTGTTGTGAATGAAGACTTGCAAAAGCTCCTGAAAAAAATGAAGGACAGCATAACCGAGGGTGGTGGCATGACTGCTGAGGTCAAAGCGCACCTGCGTGAACTTCGCGGTGAGGTCCTGGGCATGGGGCGTGATATTGCCCGAAAGCTGGACCAGGCGGAGTCAACAGACAAAGCCAACAGGGGTGATGCACAGGGTCCTGGTCGCGAAGAAATTGCCCACATTGTACAAGAAGGTCTTGCCGAACTGCGAGATCATATGGAGAATCTAATTCGAGAAAAGCGCCGTGAGTCTTCCTCGTCTGTAATATCGCGTCGTTCCGTAGATAGCCAGGAGGTCTTTGCAGCAGTCAAGAATGCATTGGCCGAATTGCCGCTGCAAAACCAGGTCGCCTTACCGCAACCTGGGTCTGGCATTGAGCGAGATGAGATTCTAGATGCGGTTCGCGAAGCATGGGAAACGTATAAACCGGAAATTGAATTACAAAACTTTGGATTAGAGCGCGAAGAAATCCTGGAGTGCCTCAAGGAGGGTTTGCAAGAATATCAGCCCAAGGATCAAACAAGAGACCTTGGTGGAGCCAGCTATGAGGAAGTTCTTGATGCTGTTCGTGAGGGTCTGCAGCATTTCAAACCCCCTCCAATCGAGACCGAGGCCTCTGTCACGAAGGAGGAGATCCTAGAGTCAGTAAGAGAATGCCTGGAGACATTTGAATTCCCAATGTCCAATGTTGGCACACTGCGAGAACCCGAGATAACTCGTGACGACGTCCTAGACGCTGTCAAGGAAGGCCTTTCAGCACACGCGCCTATATCAAAGGAGATCGAGTTTAATAGAGAGGATCTATTCGAAGCTGTGAAGGCAGGTCTTGAGGGCGCTCCCACTCCAATGGGCGGAGTTGGAGAAGAAGTCCTTGACAGGATGGAGGGTTTCCTTGATGAGATGAGGAAGGAGTTCAAACAATATTCGGAGGCAAACGGCGGAGATACCGAACAAGTGCTTAATGCCATGAATGATGGCCTTGAAGGACTTGGGAAGGAGATCGGAGGCTATGTGGATCGCGCAGCCGATGTTACCGGGAAAGATGAAATAATAGAGATTGTGAAGACTGGGCTCGAATCTCTTCGCATCGACCTTGAGGAAAGTATTGCCAACGCTCCTCGGTCGACTGAGCAAACAAATAGTGGCGAGCTCCTGGACGCGATGGAGAAAGAGTTCGAACATCTCCGACAGACGATTGCTACGAGCATGGTACGTTCTAGTGGATCAGGCGCTGATAGAGAAGACATTCTAGATGCAATCAGGGAGGGACTTGAAGCTGTAAACACCAGCGTTGCCCGAGACATCAACTCAGAAACTGCCGCAGACACAACTTCCACTTTGAAGCAGGAATTCGAGCACCTTCGAGAAACTTTGGCTACCACTTTGGTTGGGGGTGCGGCATCAGCAGACAAAGAGGAGGTGCTGGATGCTATCCATGAGCTTCACGAGTCCTTGCGTGCTGAGCTCGAAGGCAAACGTGACAGGCCCGAGAGCATCATTTCTGGAACTGGCGAGCTACTTGACGCATTCAACGACGGGCTAGATGGTCTCCGTGTCGACATAGAACGGATTGTCAACAAGCCTCTGGACATGACTTTGAACTACGAGATCCTGGAAACGCTCAAGGACGGTCTTGCCAACGTAAGAGCTGATGTCGACCGCTTGCACATTGCTCAGGATGATCAGCGCGGAGTTTCCACCGCTCGAGATGGGGAAGTCGTCGTTGCTGATGAAAATGTTGCAAGCTTGCATAGAAACGATATTGGCAACCTCGAGATGATGATCACGCAGCTGCGAATCAAGGTTGAGGCTCTTGACGCAATGCCTCCTCCTCCAGCAGCATACCAGACGAATGACAATCTTATTACGAAAGAGCAGTTCGATAGCCTTGAAACAATGTTGAAAGACCTTCAAGCCTCCATTGCGGATATAGGTCAAAATGAGCGTTCTCAAGACGAGAATACTGTCACCAAAGATGATACAGAGGCGATTGAGACATTGCTTCGGAACACTAAGGCCAAGTTGGATGAGATTGTATCCGAGGATTCTGAAGGTCTAGCCAAAGTAACACACATAGTGTCCCTTGAGTCCATACTAACGGAGACTCGAGATGCATTTCAGGACTTTGCATCTGATGGTGCTTCGAAAAAAGACGTAGTCGTCTTGGAAGCACTACTGAATGAAGTGCGAGCTGGTCTTGAAGAAATGCGTGAAAAGACTGTAAGCGAGGACTCCGGGGAGAGGATCAGCAAGACCGACATCGAAGCTCTGGAGGCGCTATGTATGGATACCAAGGCTCAAATTGCAGAACTCGTTCTGCCTGACATTGAGACTTTACCAACTAAAGTTGAAATGAAGATACTGAGTGATCTCATTGAAGCACAACATGACCTCACCGGACAGGCGTTCGACGCCCGCAAGACCGAACATGCAGGCTTAGGTGACAGGATTGAAGACGTCAAGCTGATCTTGGAAGACGTTCGAGGAGAACTCAAAGCAAAAATCAAAGAGAACCATCACAGCGTAAAGGACTTGGCTACCACCCTGGAAGCCATGGGCGAGAGTATCGTAGCTGCCGATGCAACAGCTTCCGTCAGTGAGCTGATGGAGACTGTGAAACATGAATTTGATTCCCTCCAACAATCAACAGCGAGTACCAAGGAGGAGACAGAACAGAACCATAATATCATACTTGGCAAGCACGATGAACACAAAGGTGCTATTATCAATGAACTAAATACAAAGATTGACGAGCGATTCGATGAAATCATGACAAAGTACGATGACGCTCAACTGGCCGCTCAGGAGAAGGAGCGCGCTCTTGGAAACCGGGATACAGAGCAGGCCGACACCCTCAATGCAACCAAGGCCGCTGCAGAAGATTTAAGACTTCTGATAGATACTCTTGGACCGACTGTGACAGACTCATGCGATCGGATGAGTGAAGACTCGAAGACAGTGTTCAACCGCGTTGAACAAATAGCCCTCAAACTTGATGAGCTCGCGGCTGTAGATGATAAGACCGAGCATCAGGCAACAAGAGCACAGATTTCTGAGACCCTTACAGCTGTCGAAGCTGTACAAGCAAATGCGATGGAGTATCATCCAAAAATCCTTGAGGCGGTCAAGGACGTTCTGAGCATCGTCGGACAGCACTATGAGCAAACACGGGCGTCTGCCGAGGAGATCAAGACCAGCGTCAACGCAATACCTAGCGCCATTCCATTACCAGCCATCGCCCCTGCTATGCCTTCGCCAGAGTTGATTAGGGATGCACCTGTGCATGAGAAATATGATGACTCCGAGGTCCATGCGAAGCTCGACCAGCTTGTAAGCCATGCTACCGAGGCTGGCAAGTCTGTTACAGAGTTAGCGATATTAGAGCAGATCCGAGAGCAAGTCGCTGCTACTGCCAATCAGGTCGAAGCTTTCGTTACTGCCCAAAATGCTGCAGTGACGGAAGCTAACAATTCTAAAGCTAAGGAGGCTGAAGAAGCCGCTATCGCGTTGGAGAAGAGGACAGCTCAGAAGGAGCTTGTGGAAGTTGATATCGTCCGGCTCTCTGAGCAGAAGGAGGAACTCGGCAAGGATATTCAAGAGCTTCACAAAGAGAAAGATGATCTCGTGGCGTTGAAATCCAAAGTCCAGGCCGATCTATCCTCACTCGAGACAGCGCTGCAGATTCGCCGCGAAGAGCTGCATATCATGGAAGCTCGAGCTGATGGCTTGGAACGTCGTATCTTGGATGGCGTATTGGATCACTCCCGTTCATTGCTCACAACGTCTAGACCGCAGTCGAGCTTGAAGGAAATGAACCTTAAGAGAGTTGTCTCTACAGCTAGCAATGCAACAGCAACTACACGAGCAAGCACCATCGTGACAACAGTTCCCTCGGTAGCAAACAGCGCTGTGAGCAGTGGCGTTGGCATGGCATTGAAGAGAAGACAGCCGCCGAGGACATCGGCTATGAGTACTACAACGGGAAAGCCTGATAGACGCATTCTTAGTCTTAGTACTCTGGGTGCTAACAAAGGTGCGTCTGGGGACCGCTCGATGGTTCTCGCAAACCCTTCGATGGCCGGCAGTACTACCAAGGCAAGTGGGTGGGGTGCTGGTGGGCTGAAGAGAAGTCATAGCGTCAAGTCCAACTTTCCAGTAAGAAAGGCAAGCTGGAATGGGACGAAGGCTGTTGGATTGTATGCAGACGAGGGCATCGACGAAGGCGATGATAAGGAAAACAGTGTTCTTACAGAAGAAGACGAGGATGTCGAAGGAAGCGAAGCTGGAACAGAACGAAGGACAAGCTACTCTGGCACTTACACAGGGACTGGCAGCTATGGCGAAGGTAGCACGATGTCTGGTGATGATAAGCGAACCAGCTATGCCCCTTCGACCGTTGGTACCATAGGCATAACAGAGGACGGAGAGGACGAGTCCGAGCCCGAGTCTACTCATGAAGGACAAGGTGACGGAGAAGACGAGGGGCTGTACTTAGGAAGGGAATCTTATCAAGGCCAGGGGGACCTGGCTGCACCCAAAGGAGGGATCAGTAACGCGAGCGAGATGGTGGTGTTTGGCCTCCCGAGTGACAGCGGCATTGGAACTGATATGCCGACGGCGCAATTGGAGGGAGGGAGCGATTACTTCAAAAGGTGAGATGAACAGGGTCACGAAGAGGGTTGGGACGAGTATATCTGGAGCCGGTGCCTTTTTGCTTTTCTTCTCGAGTATTCTTCAGCGGCGGTGTTTTGGAGTGGGTCGTTCGCTGTGGAAGCTCATACAAACTTGTTTTCTCGTCAACTTAAGGCGGGATAGCCCTCTTGTAGATACGAATCATTTTGTTATCAACCTGTTCTAATTTATGTTATCCCAAGGGAATTCATGCGATTAAACTTCGGATGAGACAGCCAGAGGCCTAACTCCCATAAGGCTGAAGATTTAACGTCGGCGTTTGCTTTCGCCGTTGGCCTTCTACAACGACAGCAGTAACACGCAAAGTAACTTTGATACCTGACTCGGTAACTGCAGATCCTGCGACAACCCGCTCTCGGTCTGTCCGCGAAGTTGCACAGCATCCGCCAGGATGAATCCCGCGATGGCGCGCCAATACGGCCCCGGCTATCAACAAATGACACAAAGGTCGCCTCATCACCAGAACTCTGCCAGAAGACCTCAAGGTATAACACGGTTCCCACAGATCCCATCAACTTACAAAACTGTGCTGAGCAATTGTTGATACAGGCCCAATGAATCCTTCTCATAATCCGCAGATAAAGCCGCTCCCAAATGAAATTGAAGCCCAACAACGCGAGCAGGAAAGACGAAGACAAGAAGCTCATGCCAATGCCAAGCGACGCGCTGAGAAGCCGACAGACAAAAATATGCCCGAGGGGGTAGAAGACCTGATTGTAGGAGATGGAGTACAGCAATATAAGCGGTTGCGAGAGATGGAAAGGAAACTGGATGCGGTTATGATGAGGAAGAAGCTCGATCAGCAGGATTCGTTGCACAATGCTACGAAAAAGTATAGCACATTAAGAATTTGGATATCGAATACTGTGGAGAATCAACCGTGGCAGGGGACTCAGATGGATGAGAGCGCTTTTGACTTCAATACGGGCGTTGAGGCTACATATAGAGTCAAGATCGAGGGAAGATTGGTTGAAGACGAAGATCCTGAT
>JASZXT010000834.1:0-10197 GCA_035521555.1 Lecanoromycetidae sp. Uapishka_2 | reverse complement strand
TGGTTGTCGGGGTCGTTGGTGAATTGGGTTTTGGAACGGGTGTTGATGGTGTTAGTGGTGGAGGGAAGGGTTCGTTGCCCGGTGGATAGGTGAGTGGTTGGTACTGGAGTGATGGAGGGTGGCTTCGTGGCTTTGACTGGAGTGAATGGTCTGGGATCGGTGGGGTGGAATCACGGTGGGAGCTTGTTGAAGGAGAAAGGCTACCTTTGCGGCTATCCCTGCGGAGGGAAGGGTTTAGATGGCGATCTGATGAAGGAGATAGGCTTCTTTTGCGGCCATCGCTGCCGAGGGGAGGGTTTAGATAGCGATACTGAAGGTTTCCCTGGCTGACCTGTCCATTACCAGGGATCTCGGACTGATGTGCTAAAAATTCCTGAAGAGTATGAGGTCCGATTTGTTTCACATCTCCGTGACCATGGCGAAATACAATTTGTGGGTGACGTCTATGGCCATCATCAGCTGGGTATCGAACCCAATCTTCACGCTCGACTGCTCGTGGGTGGAGTCTCTCGAGACCTCGTCTGTATCTCGTCGATTCCTGATGTCGTACCCGCTCTTCTCGATCTCGCTCTAGTGCTTCAAGGTCTTGCCTATCGATCTCTCTCTCGCGTTCGATCATTTGTTGATACTCTCGCACGGCCGTGTCGTGCTCTACCGCGGTCCGATAACCCGGACCTTCTTCTTCGCGCTCAAAGCTTCCGTGAGCATGATGCCTTCTTCCTCTGTCTTCATCCGGGATCCGTGCGTCGTTGAAGTTCCGTTTCATTTCGAGTTCATGGGCTCCCCTATCCAATTTGTTGCGTGCAGTGCGTTTCTCGTACTTTTTGTCTTCTGCTCGATCACGTTCTACGAATCCTGGTTGCTGGTCCTGCAATATTTCTTGTTGTTGAGGCTCATCCTCGCTTTCTGTCTCTTCATCCACCCATTGGCACAGGTCGGAAGAGTTCGAATGCATTGGTGGAACTACTGGATAGGTGTTGCTCCGGTGTTAGACAACTTGACGCCAGGTAAGTAGTCTCTTTTGTATGCCACGTGAATAATTGAAGGGAGCCATGTTGAGCGAGAGGCCGTTAAACAGAAATGTGTTAATTCTTTCCGAATGACATTGTCTAAGGTGAAGTGACACAATGAAGTCATAGATCATTGAAAGAAGAGTGCCTACTTTGAATGGGATACGGATCATACACGCAATCCGTCCATGAGTATACGATTCAAAGAATCCGGCTTTCTCTGTGTAACGCTTCAATTGTACGATAGCCCGAATGGGCGAAGCGAGGGGCGACAGCTCTCGTGACACACCACGTCTGATGGTAGTGAGCCACACGACCCCATGTTTCGTTCTTATTCATACCGTGCCTTGCCGAATCATCGAGTTCCACAGAATGTATGGCAAGTCGAATTGTCGTCGTTGAACACCTTGAACATGCAATATGCCTTCATTTAGTCAGATGTGTGTTACCAAAAAGCAATTTAGCCCCTAGCCCACGCAAAGACACAAGACTCGTCACGGTCATCAAGTTCCGGTCCGCGCCTCCCTCCGAGCATTCTGGTTAGATCAAATTGCATTCTTGGATGCATTGATGGCTCTCTAAATGTCCGGAGCATCTAGTATATGGCCCTTCCATCCATCGCTCGCAGCCAGATTCCCTAATTTTCAACCCATTTTAGGTTTGAGCTAACATTGCCAGCTTCTTCAATTTTGATTCTACTTCTCGGAGCTATCGTTGGCCCAAATGATCTGTGAATAGGTGGAAGTAGCTCCTTGGGCACAAATATCCAATTTACCCCGTTTGCGAGTCGAAAGCTACAGCTTAGGCACGAGGTCCACTCTGGGCAAACCTCGGACTCCAAGGCGCACCCAGGGACGATGGGCCTCGCCAAGCTTCTCTCTCGATCGAAGGCTCTTGGTAGGAAACGGGTCGGGGACGAGGGGTCACTACAGCTGGGCTACGTGGTGCCCATTGTTCGCCGGGTAATGCTGAGCCTTGCCAGAGTTCAGGGGACTGGGACAGAGGGTTTGCTCGAGGTGAATTGGCGATTTCGGCTGAGCTGCGTAGAGGCCGGACTGTACCTTGAATATTAGGAATAGGCATTGGCGCTGATGAAGAGTTGACCTGTGTTGACTGTGGGATTGATTGGTGGTACACCGGCTGATGGTGGTATTCATAGTTGCTCTGATGGTTTGGTACGTACGGTGAGCTGCCATGGCTGTAATCAGAGTCCGTAAATTGGTGTTGGTTGGTGCTTTGGCCGTACGCGTGGCTTCCATACTGTTGCGCAGGAGATCCAAATCGAGGAGATTCCAAACTGGTATCACTTTCACGGCTCAACCCCCTCTGCTCCCCAAGGAATTCCCGATGATTCCCCTGCTGCAGCATCTCCTGCCGGTTTCGTTCATGAAGTCTCTCCCGCAGATGGCGGGTATGCTCGAACAATTTCTCTCGGTGATGGTCAGATTGCCATGGCTTGAATAGTAGATACCCCTCGTCATACTACGCTGAGTCATTAGTATTTGCATCTTCCTTCCCTGTGGAAAGTACACCACTTTGCAACACATTCGGTTCATCAAGGCTAGAAGACATGACTTACAGGGTCCCACCGCCAAGATAAACGATAATGCTCCAACGTAGCCGGTTCAAGGTAATTTGAATGCACGCGCATAACAGCCGGCTGATTTTTCAATGGCCGTGGTCGGTGGTGCAGGGATGGTGGCGACGGAACCATATCAATGATCGGGCCTTGCCAGCCTAAATAGAAGGACTTTGCTTTAGCTATGGTCGTTTCGAAATTGGGTATGTTGGATGTCTGAATATATGCTTACCATCGTTGTGCTCGTCCATGTCAGAAGACGACGAACTGGAAAGGCGCTTTACAGAATCTTTGAAATCGAGCATCTCCTCAGCTACTGCTGTGAACATTTTGTCGATGATATTGCTCATGCAGCTCGTTGTGTGCCAAGCGTTGGCGGAGGTTGATTATGTGCTGGGAGTAAATCTACTTTGCTTTAAGAGTGTGAGTGTTCCCTTCAAGCAGAGCGCTGGATGCATACAAATTGAGAGAGTAGTGGAAGATGTGAAGGACAACAGGTTAGATGATGTCGCGTGCTTTGGATTCCTTGGTCGCCGCTGGAAAGCGAGGAAGGGAGGCGTAGGAGGTAGCCTCGGGTATGGTCTTACTAAGCGGGAAATGAGAGCGTGACCATTTAGATCTTGGCAGACTCGGCACTTGTTGGACGTCACCAAACACCAAATACCAAAACTTTACTGACATTTTTGTTGCGGGTCATGAGTCATGGAATTGAGATATAGAGCAGGGAGACACAAAATAAATAGACTTGACGTCATATTCGGAAAAGTAAGTTATCGTGAAGCAATCTATCAGCAAGCATCTTTGACTTTAGAATTAAGCTAGTGCAAACATGAGATGTCGAACCTTTGTATGTGACCTTACCAAAACTTCTTAGCATAACTCATGACCCCAAACACACCTCTACAAGACGCCCGTTTTTCGAAGGAGAGATGTGTGTACTTTGTCAGTGGTCGTGATGTCGTCATTCATTATTGGACCAGGTGAAGGAACTTAGTGATAGCTCCGCATGGCATCTTCATACCCTGGCCCGCCCTTCAAGTCCCGCTCGAATGTCTCTGCCACATCAAGCACCTTGATAATATGCTCCATGCTAAGCGCTTTATCCTCGTTGAGTGCAAGCGCTTGGGCAGTGCGTACGGCGTTCTTGATCTGGCGGCCGTTGAGGTTCCTTCTCGCCAAACGCTCGTAATCGTCGTTTGATAGATCCTCAATCTTGACCCCTTCGATGGCCTTGACTTTCTCCAAGAACGTCTTCCACACGCTCTTCTTCGCTGGTCCCGTTAGCTCGCCATAGCGAAGTGCCACATGGATTCGTGATTGGAATGCTGGATCAAAGGTCTGTACTCGGTTGGTGGTGAGGAAGAGAATGCCCTGAAAGTATTCGAGGAGGCGGAGGAAGATGGAGACGAGGGCGTTGCGTCCTACATCTTGGGGCTGGCGCGCCTCCAGGAAGACATCTGCCTCGTCAAGGAGAAGAACCGCACCCCAGGAATGAGCCACGTCGAGGATTTTGTTGAGTTCGGTTTCAAGCTGGTGAGGGTTCGTGCCGAGTTCGCCGACGCTGACCATGTAAAGCGGTCGTTTGAGTAGCTCGGCGATACCTTCTGCTGTGAGTGTTTTGCCAGTGCCGGGAGGACCGTGGAGGACGGCCACGAGCCCACGACCTTTGCCTGTGCGATTGTTAGTATAGGTTCACATTATGACCATAGATAAAGAACGGACCTTGAATAACATCGTCAATATTGCGACTTCCTTCAAAGGTATGCGACTGTACCAAAGCCTTGACAATTGCCTTTTGGTTGTCTGGCAGCACGAGTGAGTCGTATGCGCCCTCGTTCCAGTCGATAGCATTGATGCCAGAAACCGTCAGTTCAAGCCAAAGCTTTTCACTGAAAGCGAAGCCAAGCACGACAGGACTGGCAATGAGGAACTCTTCCTCGGTAAACTCGCGTTCTGTTGCGCCTTCCTGACCTGGCAACTCGTTGATGTCCTCTTTCTGAATCGCATTACCTTCCTCGTCTACCTCAATCTGAACAACACGATAGTGCTCGTTCTCATCCTTCACCAGTTTCCACTTCGTGATGGGCTTGTCAGTCTCTGCAAATTGATCACCCACTGCTTGATTCAAACCTTCTTCGTCAGATGAGCTTTCGCAATTGCAGCTGTCCTCATCACTGTCTTCGTCTTCATCCTCGTCCAAGATGTCCGGATCTGTAGGCTTGACTGTTGATATAGGATAGTTGGGGTTTATTCTTCTATGGATCGCAGGGTCCACCATGACTCTGCCGTTGATGTTGACTTTGATCACTTGTCGCTTCTTCTTGTAAAATGCCATGCCTTTATGGAATCGGTACTGCATGCCCTTGAGTCCGACGAACTTTTTACCACGTGTTATAAGCTGCTCTCTAAGTTTGTCGGCTTCTTTGTGATATTTCAGGGGGTAGCAGCCCAGATTTGATATTTTGCGTGGGCCTGTGAACTCTGCCACCTCAATTTCCATTGAGCCCATACCAAATGTCTTGCCATCGTACTCCAAATAGCGGCCTTCAACGTTGTAGTATTTGCCTTTCACGAATGACGAGTGCTAGTCCTTAAAGTCAGGAAGTCCAACAACAGAGAGACCGAATTGTACTTACCAAATTGGCGTATTCAATCTTGAACGCTCTCGGTTCGTCTGTATTTCCGTAGGTAGGACAGTAAGCAATTTCGTTACTCTTGAATAAGGCCCAAAGGAGATCAAAAGTAATCAAGTTGTTTTCCAGCAGAGGGTAAAGAGTCTTCTTGGTCTCCGCATAATCCTTGTCTAGATACTTGATGAGTACCTTTACGTGCTTGGCTTTTGTCTTTGCTGGAATTTTGCCCTTCTTTTTCTTCTCGGACTTGGCTACCTTCTTCAAGTGTTTGGACCAGGCGCGTATCTCTTCCAGGTACAGGAAGAGCATGTTTGGGTCTACCACAGGCGTCTCTTCCGCAAAGGAGACGCCTTTGACTTCGCTCATGACATCCTTGAGAGCTTCCTTGAGAGCCTTGCTCTTGATGTCCACAACAGTATTGATGTACTTGTTCTCCCAGTCGAACTTCCTTCGCACCTGGAAGACATATTGATCGTACTCGCCAACGTCAGGGTCTTCTGCCGTAGCTTTGAGGACGTAATTGTGTCTGGTGCTGTCCCATATCCTGTCAACGCGTACAAATGCAGCTTTTGAGCCTCTGCAACACCCCGTCAGCATTGGTCGGTAGACGTCTGAGTATTCCATAGGATTTCGCAGCATATCGATGCACTATGCTGCAGTACTGTTGATGGGTATACTCACTTCTTGCCCGGCTTCTTTTTCGCCTTCTTGGCTGCCTTGCCCTCCAAACCGATTGTCTCGGTCCCTAGACTTGCTCGTCCCGTCCGTCCTAGACCTCGTAGTGCTTGCAGTTGAGCCAATTGCTGGGCCACTGTGTCGTCCTCGGCTTCTTCCTCCTCGTCCGCTTCTTCTTCCGACTTCTTGCTCTTCTTAGCTTGCTTTTTCTTCTTCATGGCTTTCTTTTTCTTCTTGCTCTTCTTCTTCTCCTCTTCCGACGAGCTTGTGACATCGTCGGAGTCTGTATCAGAATCGGTATCCTCTTCCTTTGCTTTCTTAGCCGCCTTCTTCTTCGCCTTTAGCTTCTTCGCTTTTTTCGCCTTTGCCCTCTTCTTTTTCTTTGCTACTTCATCGTCATCTGATGAAGAGTCTGAGCTATCAGAAGATGAACTGTCGGAAGATGTGTCGTCACTGCTGGAAGATTCTGCTTCCTTGGCCTTCTTTGACTTCTTGGACTTCTTCTTAGAACCTTTTTTATGCTGCTTACAGTTGGATTTTTTGGCCTTTGTAGCAGTAACGTCCTTCTCTTTTCCTACAATCTTCGGAGATGTAGTCTCCAGTTTCGGAGGCTCTATCTCCTTGTCGAGCTTAGAGCTCTCAGACTCTGGTGTCTTGGTGCCTTCCTTGGACTTGGTGTCTTCGGTGTTATCCCCCATATTCGTCGCTGCTTCCTCCTCCAGAGCTTGCGGATTTGGATCAGTGCCGTTTGGGGGTGTTTGAATAGGCGTGAATTGAGGAGAGTTCGATGAACTGGTGGAGGAAGCTTTCCAAGGAGTCAAATGCTTGGTACTACGCTCTGGCTTTGTGGTCATTTGATCTGGGTAGTTCTGTCAGGGATCCCCTGTCCGAGTTATCTCAGAGTCATCAAGGTTGTCCTCTTGCAATATGCCAAATGATGAAGAAATCAAAGGGAAGCAATTCCGGGAGTGAAGGCAGCGCTTTTGAGTGATGACTGAGTCTGACTGTGGCACACATGAGGAAGGGGCAAAAGAGTTCTCGCTTATGTAGGGGCTGATTGTAACATCCACCAGCGACAATGGAGAAAGACAGGAACACAAAGAGACAGCGTAGAACAATTGGTGATAGATACATGGTGGATCTGTGGATCGTGTCACCCCAGTCGCCGCCAACCTGATTGGGTTAGGCGGCCGCTCCCCAGCATCCTCCCTCCAGCTGAAAATATTGAGCGTGGGTGTCGAGGGGGCTGTGTACGTAGCGTAGTGCTACTCCTTCGTCTCTGAGTCTCTCAATCACATTCGTACCAACCGCATATCTAGGTAGAAACTCCTGGCTGTGGGATATCCTGCTTGTCGCTAGGGTTGGGTGTGGGGCCAATGCAGGGTGCCAGCCGAACCAGTGAGGGTGTACGAGGACCTTTACTGACTGGTCTAAAACTTTCCGATGCGTTGGTGCGGCCACAGCGCAGCGGGGACCGATCGGAAGCAACGAATACCTGCTGAAGGCTGATCGATTGTGTCCGCATATCTCCTTGAAAACATGCATAGTTCTCCACAAGTTCTAGTTCTAGAACTATGCAGCTCGGAGTGGCCATCCATATCGGTGCAGCTTTTGCCATGCGGGGAATGGATGGGGATGAATAGAATCTTTCCATTGCGACAAACTACAAGTTCAGTAGCAACGTGATCTACGACTCGCAATTCTTATGACTATCCAACATCCCCATCGACCAACCGCTCCCGTGGCTGATTCTGATCTTTACCTTCGGCGCGCTCTTTCTTTTGCAGAATTCACCTGGACAACTCAGTCCTTGGGTATCGCAAAATCAAAGTGTTGAGTTTCAGGTTGAGCCAGCCAAGGTGTACCACGCATATGCTCTGTGCCACGAATTGCAGCCTTTTCATGACTGCATGAAAAGGGTTTCCTTGCCCTATGGGTGGCTACAGGCTATGGAAGGCGAGAAGCCTTGCGGCCTACATATTGTTGGCTGACTCGCTGTACTACACACCATTGCTCTGCAAATATTCTCCTTTCTTAGCACGCTCACACAGACTTTTCAAAGCCTCCGCACCCATCGCATAGTCATCGATCTCGAGGTATATCTGCCCGCTGAATCGGGTCCAAAACTTGCCCGCATGAACGAATGCAGGGCAATATATGTCGGTTTCCTTGGCAAGAACGGCGGTCATCCAACTTGCAACCACATAGGTATCTTTGGACGGTATCTCATCTTTTCCATTTCCTATTTTTAATGGCAATGCGACATTTGTCATAGAGCATCTAGTCAACGTCCTCTCCTCGTTGTCCATGAATTCCGTCCCGAATATTTCTGCGGCTACCCTACCTCCCTCGTTAGAAATATCATTGCAGTACTGCATGATCCTGTGGTCGCCTCCGCAGACTTCCCTTCGAAACTTCAATGCTTCTTCGATACAGAGGTAAGAGCTGACATCGATAGTCGCGACAAACTGGAATAACATGACAAACTTTGACTTGGAAGCTGCAGATATCATCAATGGGTTCACAATCTCCAATCCACCTTCCTTCGGCAGTGGATCGAAGCCGTGGGATGTCGGTAGAGATGAACGAATAAGGTGCTGGTTTCTTTTCGGAACATAGAAGACGGCGCATCCTCTAGGTACGTATAGCCATCTTCGCCGGGTCAGTGCCGATTACATAGGCGCTGGCCCAAGAATCGCAAGCTCAGGCGCAAGGTCAGACTAACTTACTTGTGCAGGTTACTGTAGAAGAAATCAGGCTGAACTCCGGCCAAATTCAGCTCAATGTTGCCAACACCATGTGCACCATCGAGCATGCTTAGCACACCTTCAACCTTGCATATCTCAACGAGCCGCTCAAATGGGACTCGGACCCCTGGCAAACTCGAGACAGTGTCGAAGGATGCGACCTTGACCCTCTTACCATCAGCTTTCGCAGCCTTGATGGCTGTGTGAAACTTCTCCACCAAGGTATCATTATTGATTGGATACTTGACGACGACATTAATGCTGTCAACCGACGTTGTCTCCTCCAGATATCTGATAGTCTTCTCCACAGCACCATAAGCAGTGCTCAAATGCAAAATCACATCACCTGTTTCAAAGCGTAATGATCTTAGCACAATGTTTACAGCCGTCGTAGCATTTTGCACAAGAACCATCTCGTCAAGCGGCAATCCTAGGAATTCTGCGATCGCAGCACGAGATTGGTCCAGCATGTTGGGATATTGATACCGCACGAAGACGTCTGGGCGGGCTTCGGAGAGGGCTTGAACCTCATACAAACGCTTCTGGACACTTTTGGGATAAGTGCCAAAGGAGCCATGGTTCAGCGGTGTATACGTGGGTGCGAATAGGAAGTGATTGTCTCTCATTTCACGTCCGTACGAACAGGAGGCTATGTTCGTGGAGTCTGTCATATTGCAAGACTCTCATGAAAAACGTCGAGAATGGACTTGGGAATTTTGTCTCCCAAAATAATGGACGATGTCTTTCCTCTAGTATAAAAGGTATTTAAATTGATATACATGCGACTCCAATCATCATTGTGACTCAATTCACTGTCAGACAATTCTCCCAATCTTCCCGAGGACTCCGTCCTCGGACTTGCGCTTATAGTCGGCCTTACCAGCCAAGATCTTGCATAGACCATCTTAGCTTTACTACCGTACATACATGAATCTGAAAGATATAAGACTGAATCTTTCTGTAGGCACCGCTGAAACCCTCACAGATGTATGGAGCTCACCATGGCCTCTTCCCACCCACATCTGGCAATCGTGCATGACATCATAACTCTTGGCAACGTCCCCTATCGATAAGCCCCAGGAACAGGCCGCCTAGGGAAGCCTGCCAACTTCCAGCCCCCGTCGTCGAATCCCACGGCTTTTCCAGCACAACCGTCCATTGCATCATCGCATTGCTTTCTCTTTCTCCTGCCTTCTGTACATAGATTTCTTCTTCCATATCCCTCCCACAATCCCTAGCTCCCACCTCCCAATCCACACAAAATGGCGCGCGCATACCAAGAATCCCACATGCTCGAACAACTCGGCTCCACCGTTAAAACCCTCCAAGCATCCACCTCCGACCTACTACGCAAATCCAATCTCCACGATGAACGCATCAAAAAGCTCGAAATCGCAAACGCAGATCTAGCGAAGAAGAACACCGAGCTAGAAACACGAATCAAAGCCAAGTATTACCCCCCTCCCCCCCAAAACAACAACCCAATCACTAATTCTCGTCCCTCTCTTTCCAGCGAACACAACTCCTCCGCCCGCACCTCCAACGCCCAACTC
>JASZXT010000833.1:0-10223 GCA_035521555.1 Lecanoromycetidae sp. Uapishka_2 | reverse complement strand
GGGTTGGGGGGTTGGTTAGCGAGGTGTGCTTCAAGTGGATGGTGTACGATTTTACCATATTGAAAAGCTGGGGTTGCAGGGCGCTGGATAGGTGAGTGTCGAATATCTTTTAAAGATATCGATTGTTCTGGGAGTGGATAGGTCGACAGTACTCGTGCGGGGAGCTCGCTCTGTTATCTTTTGTTCGGATCGGACCGCTATCCCTTCAAAAACCAGTCATCCATTCGGGTCTAACTTCAATTATCACTGTTGATGACCTAATTGCCAAACGTGAAAGATCACTGCTATTGTCCCTAACCCAGGGTCTGTAGAGTGAATCACCCTTGTTTACTCCACGTGCTACATGAAAGACAATAGTAAGGATTTGGCGCTAGCGCCGGAACTTTGACGGCGGAACTTGAAGTTGGATCCGAAAGATTGAACAACCTGTCCGAATCAAAATCCCCAGTAGGGACACAAATGTATTCTACTTCGGAGACGACCCCGCCGTGGGGCTCGAAGGTTCTACATATGTACCTACACTACTTTCCCGACATTTAGAGACTCTTTGACGTATATCTTTAAGTATGTTCTCGTGTTCTGGGCAGCTAATTTTGATAATGTAACGTAGTCTATACATCCACAACAGGTTGGCGAGAAGATTTACCAAAGCCCGCATTGCCGTGATCCAATTGTCCATTTAGCTTTCTCTTCTGTCTACTCTTGCCAATGTTTCAGAGACTGATACTCATACCTCGAAGTCCCCACCCAATGTCAGCGACTCCTATCGGTTGAAAATAAGTCTCTAAATGGCCCGGAGGACTAATTCCTCATTCCTCTGCTCGTCCCGTGTGCTCTTTCGACTGTCATGACTTCGATGACTACCTTGATTGTGCGATCGTAGCCATACTGTTGATCACAGCCTTTGGGGAGTCAACGCCGCTATGCGATTTGATGATGCTCTACCAGCAGATAGGTCGATGTTAGCGGTAGGCTACTTCGATCAGGCTAGAAGGCCAAATGACGACTCGCGTACAACAGACTAGTTTGTCGTTTGAGAATGTTTTCAGGCGTGAGAGGTCTAGGAATAGCCTGATCACAACATCGTGTTTTTGCTCCAGACGGACTCCAGGTTATCTCTAAGCTTTCTGCTTTTTGGTGTTTTAGCTTTCGTTTGAAATTTTGCAGAAATGGTCCTCAAGGAGAGTTGTGGATTCCCTGTTGATTTCGAAAACCATTGAAATCTTTGATAGATAAACGAATTACTGATTCAAGAGAATGCTTCAGCAGAAGCTTGAAGGATGAAGCTTGAAAAACAATATCTGATTCACTGCCAGAGGTTCATTGAAAATGAAGCTGGCTTCATAAGAAACGATCTAGGAACACCTATGGTCCATAATGCAGCCGTCATCTCGGGTATTTGGTCCTCTCTGGGACCGAATATATTAAACATTACGAAGGTCGTTGACACGCTTTCTAACTTTGACGAGGAGAATGCCCAATGAAAAAGCAGCGAACCTTTCCACAGACCGACGCCAAAACCAAAACCATCTCCTTTCCTTCCCAAAGTATCGTCAAAGATCGTCCAAACTCGTCCTAGAATGAGGCAAAAGCCATACAAGACTAAAACGTTTCCATTACACAACGTCAACCTACTGATCTACTACCTCAGTTTGCTCAATTCCCAACCCAATTCCCGCTATCACCGCCCGTCCCACTCGCCGCACTCGTGATCTCTGTACCAATAACATTACTCAACACCCCACTAGCAGTGTCCGACAAGAACGCCCCAAAGGCACTCGAATGTCTTTTCTTTGGTGCCGGTCGCGCCTGCTGTTGGACGATAGGGGTCTGCACATGGGGAACTGGCGCCGAATGCTGAGTGTGCGCAACCGGCCGAGCCGCTTGTGCAGGCTGAGCGTGTGTCTGGGGAATAGGGGCTGTCGCTTGAGTATAAGGCGGGGGTCGGAAGGCGGCCTGCTGCTGGATTGGAGGTGAGGCTACCTTGGGCGTCATGTGGGGGGTTGGTGGAGCCACCATCGTTGGGGACATGGCTTGTGGGGATGACATGGGTGGTGTCATTTGGGGTGGCGATATTGGAGTGAGGGTTTTAGCGGGGAAGGTGGAGGACATGCTTGTTAGGGCGTGCGAGGCTTGAGGGTGGAGTTCAGCGATGTGATGGCCGGTGTGGTGGAGGGCGATGAAGTGGCCGGGTTGGTGGATAGACATTGAAAGCCACTAATCGATATTTGTAATTAGGATATCGAAAGAGGTGGGAAAGGGAGAAAGGGTGGATGTACCTGAAGTAGTGCGAACCCGGTATGCCCACCGACATTTTGTGCATGTAACCCTTGAATCAATTTCTGCAATTGCGGATAGTTCCCAAGCGCGTAGCCTTCGTAGAATCTTAGTTCATTGGCCAAAAGATCATTACATTAGGTAGTGGCGCGCTTACTATGTCCACCACAGTTGTTTGCATACACGAAAGCACCATCAGCACCGAGTAAAACTACTTCAGGCGTCGCTCTCCATCCCATAGGAGACAGACGCTGTTGAATAGCTTCTTCAAGTGCTTCTGGCAGGTTGTGCCACCGGTAGCTATCTTTGTCACGGGCGAAGAAGCTATTGTTTGGGCCGAGTTCGACGGTCAGGGTTGGAATGTCGCGGCAGCACATGTTGCTAGTCATGTCGATGAGCCAGCTCTCGAGCGGCGGGGGGAGGTTGTGACGTCCTGCGTGACGTTAGTCATGGCGCAGGGTGTCGTGAGTGTTCGGTGAACGGACGGATTATAGCTCCTTGTGCTGTGCGGCCGGCGAGCAGGTAGGCGCCATTGATGCCGAATGTGAGGCAGTAGATTTGGTGAATTGACTTTCCTACACCGATACCGGCTTCAAGATCTTTTAGGCCCACAGGTAAATTGTTTCTATGTAGGTACGGTCAATTTCACGAGCCATTGGAGAACATTCGACTTGTTGGTAACTCACGTAGTGGTACCGCCAGGAGTGTCGAACAAGAAGGTATCATGTTGACCGAGCTCGAGAACAACAGACATTTAGGGTGATTAGCCTGGATAATTCTTCTGGGTGGTGAGCGTGTAGGAAGGAGGTAGAAAAGCTGAAGCCGAGACAAGATGCGATGGAAGCAGGATGCTCCGTTGATGGCAGTTATACAAGGCTGACCCCTCACGTGCTTTGAGCCTCATGTAACACTGTATAGTAAGCCTTGTACAGATAGAGTGAGATAAGAACAAACCGTCACAGCAATGACCGAGCGTCTCCGATGCCGAGAGCGAGATTCAGGAGCGGTAAATTACAATTACGGTACAAAGCCTTATTCAATTGACATTGCAAGAGACTTGGGCGTCTGTCTTTATCATTATGGATAAGGCAACACAAGTAATGCTTCGGCGACCAATGGAAAGCGAAGTGGGAATGGAGAACTTACTTGAAGCATGAAGCGCAAAAGCAGGTTTCAACTCTCGCAATAAGGAATACTTAAGGAATGCAACAGCAATGGTAACAGCATTACCAGATGTCAAGTTCATAAATTTGTACGCATGAATTCCTCAGAGTTGTAGAAAAGCCAAGGTAAGGCGAAGGTGGGGTGGGGGTGTTTCCAGAAAAAGGTGGTGTTGGTGCGAAACTATCGAACAAGGCTTTGTGGTAACGAATCACGGTTTGGGCGCTTCTGACTAGGCAGGGTAGTCTCGTTAGTGAGTAGATTATGCCCCTCATCGAGTGGTCTCACGCTTTGGGTATTTGTAGCTATATATCGTAACATGTTAGACGGTTAGGTGGTATTTGTTCAACTACCGCGCTGATAGTATGCATCGCTGTCCCCTCGCACAAATACATACAACAATGCTTTGCATTGCTGTCGCAACCTACTTTTAATGTACAGCCTTTTCCAGCCTCAGCTGTGGACTCAAGCGCCTCAACCTTCCTTAGGAAACAGAATCTCGATGACCTCGTCCAGTATCGTGTATGCCAAGTGGGTGTTCAACCGCTGGTTGTTTACCGTAGCAAAGATCCTCCTGCTTGCGGCCTGCGCGTTTGCCTTGCCGACCACACTTCCTGCTAGATCCGGTAGTAATGTAGCCAGCATGACGCTTGCTTCGACTCGTGCATGCTTCTTCTGCCCGTCTGTGCGAATAACGCTCTCCTTCCGAATCTCACCGTCAGGCCAAATAGTATCCTTCAATAAATTTATGCACTTGAGGACTGAAGGCTCAGCGAACATCGAGCTCGCCATCTCCCGTACTTTCCGCTCAACGGTACCACCAAGAAGCTGATGGAGGACCACGACCACAGCACGACCGCGCAGCCAATTGTTACCCCGTTGCAGATCAAACGCTTCCAGAAAGATGTCACAAATGGGCTTGACGAACGGTTCAAGCTGATCTGGCCTGTTCGTATTGCCAGCGTTGGGTTCGAAGGCGAGGAGCTCAGCGCGGGCTTCTGCAGTCTGGATAGGGTCTTCTGGCGCAATCGGCAGCGGAATGCCTGAACCGGTAGGCTGCATAGTATTGAATTGCGAGGTGGCGGCTGAGATTAGGTTCTGACCTGCAATTGAGAGCTGATCAAGCACTGGAACATTACCAAGAAATTCATCCATGCCATCGGTCACTGAATTGTAGATACGGGAGATGATGTCTCGTCGTTCACCCTCGCGGGTCGAGTTTTCACCGGTGACAATAGCTGACTGCGAGAGAAACGCACGCAGGTCTCGGCCTCGACAAACAGTGGGCATGCGAAGAAGCTCACGTAAATAGTTCTGTAAGGAGACCCGCCGCTTATGCAGAAAATCTCGTTGAAGTTTCATAACAATGCGGCGTCGAGGGAAGTCGAGATTGCGCACGGCTGGATAGATACTTCGAAGCCGCTGGTGCAGGTCGTGAAATTCACTGTATCTGCGGGCTACAGCCCACGACGCAGCGGACATGTTCTCACCTGCTTTGCGGTGTACCTCGATTACGTAGAGCGCAAATTCCTGCCCATCATCTTCCTTACCAACCATGATCGACTTGATCTCGATGTTCGCACGTCCATAGAGGCTATTATCGCTCTCTTGGACAATGTACTGCTGGCGTTGGAGCTCCTTCCTCCGAATTTCCCGTTGCAAACTGGACTTAGATTTACCTAAAATCCGTAATTCAGCAATGTTGTTGGTAAGCTCGGCTTTCCTGGTTAAAGTGTCAACAACGGATTCCTGGGCAGCAAGTCTTTCAATATCGACTGTCAGAGCCGAGATAGCCTCTGCTAACCCGAGATCACCGGGTGCAGCTTGATGTATCTCTTCATCAATCGGCTTTTCATCTGCGGAGGCCTCGGTGTCAGTTTGCTCGTCCTCTAAGAACTTTTCTTCATCGCCAAATAAATCATTGTCCGTGAAGACCCCAATTCTCGATGAGGTATTTACCAATCCTAGAGAAGCAAGGTTAGGCTTTTCGCGATCCTTTTCAGAAAAAGTGGTCTCCGTTCGTTTGAACTCGCCAGAACTCCTTGGAGAGTCCATTAACTTCGCTGCCAAGAGGTTTGATTCCGGTGAATCGAATATAGAATCTCTTGGGTCTTCCTCTCTGGGATCATTGGTCATGATATTGGTCAAAGCCGCTTCCATTGCTTCGACCATTTCATCCTGATCTTTAGCTCCTTGATCACCATTTACTGATTCGTTGTCGAGACTTTGAGTGGATCGAGCCATACGTTCATCATCAACATCGTCATCGAATAATGGGCCAGACGTATCTATATCCAACGAGCGGCGCGTCTGCAATGATTGAGTCTCTTCAGAGACGTTCGCTGCCGATCTCAGATCACTATTTGAGTTTGCACTTCTTCGGAGATCAGAACTGCTTGCGTTAGGTCGGGAAAGCAGTCGAGACAAAGGGGGCGGTCGACTTGGCGATTCTGGGATTGACGCCACTGAGGGTTGCTTCAGAGCTCTTGCGAGGGGTCTTGGAGGGGGAACCTTCGCCGAAGCATCGTCGGATGTAAGATACTTATAGTATAGATCTGACTTCCTGAAATTCGGAAATTGTATATCATTCATCTCTTGCTGTACGCCTGACTGCGCTTTTAGAACAGCGCTACGAGCCCTCAAATATTGCGGCGTTGTGGCTCCTGGGCCAGCTTTCAAGAAAACACGCACAGCTTCTTTTGACTCCTCAGGAACTTTCAATTCGGGCTTCGCCAGGTAAGTCTCGTTGATGTGAGCAATGTCGGTTCGATCAGAGTCTGTCCACTGCATCTGGCTACCAGAGAATGGATCTTCCGATTGAACGTCCTCTTCCAAAGGGTTTCGAAACCCATCAACAACTATCCAGAATTGAACCAATGTCATTAGTCGCTGGCGATCCATGTACTCCATGAAGTAGGACAGGCCAGCTGCATCGTGGAGAACATCCGTGATCGATGCATTTAACAATCTTGAGGTGTGTCCATTTCTGGCATCGAGCTGAGCCATGCTACCGCCAGAGGTGCCTCCAACAGCAGAAAGTTTGCCTACTCTTTGATCGAGCATATGCTTGCCACTTTCCAAACGACGGAGGTATGTCTGATCCTGACCTTCAGTCATTGACTCTCTCTTTAATTGACTAGCCACCTCACTTCGAAACCTCCGGGCCTCAGAAAGGTTATTACATTGGCGGATGGATCTGATGAATCGCTCGAATTTGCGTTCATCGTCGCCGGAAGCTATCCTTGGAAACGTATGAGGCTTTGGGGCTCTTGGTGCTGGCGAAGCATGCTGATCGAGAGCAGCCCGGATTTTGCGGACGCTCTTGCGATCTTGAAGCATGGTTCGGCCATACGCTTCCATCAATTGATTCCAAGTATCTGGATCCGACAAAATTAACATCACTGGCGCTAGAACAGCACATGACACGATTTCTTTGATGAGCACTGACACCGCTCTGCTCTTGATCATGGTCTCGGGTAAGACCTCGGGTAGAAGTCTCGCTAGTATCCTGCGCAAGTATTCTTGTTGCACTAGCTTTAGGTCGGCGAAGGCCAATGATGATGCTGGGTGTAGTTTTCCGTCACGATATTTGCCAGCAATTGCGAGATCGAGTTCCATGGATTCTGTCACATTTCGATTGAGATTCTTGCCTCTGACTGCCCTCTCCGCTTCGTAGAAGTCTTTCAGGTGCGCTGTGACCAGGGGAACAACACGCGAGACCGCCAGCTCGACTATATCCAACTCGAATACTCTATCCCTTATGTTGATCAAAGCTGTTCTTATGGCACGCTCGATCTCGTTGATGAAATTCGAGCTTGGCGAGATCTTGGTGTACCAAGAGTTGACATAGTCTCGAAGAATCCAATCAAGCAAGCTGTCGAAGCTGTCTGAAATCATGAAGGAGGGAGGGTAGAGAGGCGTTCGTCTGTAGATAGCTTTGCTCGATAGCCATTCTCTCTCCTCCGTCCATGTTTCCGGTGCAACAAAAGCTGCAGTTCTTGACTGTGCAGATGGTAGATGATAGTCATCCTTCTTCCTTCTTGAGGTGAGGAGAATGAGCGCGCCAATGGCAACTGAGGTGATTAAGGCACCGGCAACAAATGCGTATCCCAGAAAGCGCAGGATTGGTGCCCAGCTGATAAGGAACCCCCAAGCAACAAAGGCGATGAATGATGCTAGAAGGACATCCCGTCCTCTCAGGGCCATAATCCTGAGTGGGCTACTATGCGTCGCCGTCGCCGCATTTTCGAGTCTTTTGCTGCTGTAACGACGCGCATGTACATTGCACAACGTCACGTCCAAAGACTTAAGCCAGCGATTATTCTGCGGCTCAAGAATGCTAGCGCGAATGTGTCAGCCTAGTTCTAGAATAAAGGCTAAAGGTCGGAGGACACGATCTTGGCACTCTTTTCTTGCCTTGTGGCTTGAATGGTCCCCGAGATGAACCCTTGAAGCTGGCAATACGAGGACAACCGTACGATTGAAAGATAGGCGGAACAACAACAATTTCTCTATTTCACTTGCTATCTACCTTTAATGCTCGTGGGAAATCAACATATGGCATTCTGACTGTGACATCTGGCTACAAGCTGACGTTGACTCGGCTGTGCCTCAAGACACGAAATCTCACTGTCTCAGGTCCGAAACCCAACTAAAAGTCAATCACCCCCTAGGCTAAGGTACGAGTACCCCTAGACTCAACCCCCCCTAGGCTGCGCTTTCAGGGGGGTTAGGCCCGAGTATATCAAGCCAGCAATCGCCCAACTTGGTAATCGAGGCTTACCCAAATTTCGTTCGTGAGTGCATATCTCGCAGATTCGTTTGATTCTCCACTCCTTATCCTTCCGATCTGCACCTTACATTTAGTATTACACTCTTTTCATGCACCTGCCTCCCGCCACAACCTGCAGGCGTCCGTGATGGATGCGCTGAACGCCGAAGCTGAGAAAGTCAGACTCATGAGCGAAGAACACAACTCACTCGAACCACCACTCCGATCACGAAGCGATTCAAGGAGTTCCGAACGGACTCTACTCAACATGTCGGACACAGAGATGGATGAGAAGAGGCGGAGTGGTGACTTGGAAAAGGACGCTGCTAAAGAGGGCTTGTTGGAGACTGAAGTCGAGATCAAGGATCACGTTACAGAAGACCCATTGAAGAGGGTGAAGCTGTTATTTTGGATGTTCATAAATACTGTCGCTACAGTCCTGATTGTAAGCTGCCACCGATCATACGCAATTCTTCGCGTTTGAACCCCAATGCTCGGCCCTGAATGTCTGCCCTCCTTCGACCTTTGGATTGCAATCTAAGCACAACTTACTCACCATCATCTTCTATAGGTCTTCTGCAATAAAGCCATATTCAGCGACAAATCTTTCGGACAATGTCAAGCAGCCTTCGCAGCCTTCCACTTCTTCGTCACAGGCGGGACCCTCTACATCCTTTCGCGGCCCATGTTTGCCATGTTCGACCCTAAGCGCATCGCAGTAACGAGCATGCTGCCTCTGGCCATCGCTATGGCTATGAACATTGTCGGCATGAACATCTCCCTGCAAATATCGACCATCACTTTCTACCAAATCACACGTGTCCTTCTCACCCCTTGCGTGGCCATGATCAACTTCTTCTTCTACAGGAAGACCATCCCCATGACGGCCGCATACTCCCTGATTCCGATGTGCTTCGGTGTGGCCCTCATCTCATACTACGATGTAAAGCCCGCGCCAGTGGCTGGAGCACCTATCAAGGCTACCAATGCCCTGAGCGTTATCGTCGCATTCGTTAGCGTATTCATCAGCGGTGTCTACACTGTCTGGGTTGGCACATACCAAAGAAAGTTTGAAGCAAACGGATTCCAGCTCCTATACAATCAAGCACCTCTTGGTGCTGTCATCCTGCTCTACGCCGTCCCATGGACCGACAAGTTCCCAAATCTGGCCGAGGCACCAATGAAAACCTGGTGGCTGATCCTCCTCAGCGGTTTCCTAGCCGCAATGATCAATTTGTCCCAATTCTTCATCATCGGCGGTGCTGGAGCCGTCGAGAGTACAGTGGTTGGACACTTGAAGACTTGCCTTATTGTAGTCATTGGTGCCTTCACTGGAGGCCGAGTCATTACGGACAAAGCCGCCCTTGGTATACTGCTTGCTCTGTGTAGCATCTTCGCGTAAGCTTGGTTGCCCGTATGAAATGCAACGAGTCTCTTACTGATATTTTCATAGATACTCCGCGATCATGATCCGCCAACCGAAGTAAGCTGGGAAGGAACAAAAATTAGAACATGCGAACATCTCCTACCACCTTCCCGCTTGGATCAGTAAGGCCTAGAGGAGGATGAGGAAAAGGGACCTAATAGACGTTCGCCGGTACTGAGACAGTTGATGGGGCCCGAATTGGCGTTCATGGAGGGTTTAGATTTCTACTACTCTCTTCATTGGCTACTGGCAAGGCGCAACCGGCTTTTTACGGTTCACATGGGCGTAAAGGGTCTATTCTTCGAAAAGAAGCGATTTCACGAAATAGGTTCTCATTTGTATGGGTATAGAGCAAAGAGTAAAGGACGAAGATCTGAAAGATAAAGTTGGGCACAAATCGTGCTATGAAAGTTGTTCTGACTATGAGCTGTGATATCGTTGCTCGTCGTTTGCTCACCCATCATCCTCATCAGGCCACTTCGGGTCCTCTCTCCTCCGCCAAACACTAACAAACTTCTTCCCCCCATTTCTCGACACCTTCTTCCCTTCCTCCGTCTCCTCCCTAATACACCTCACCAACCTCCCCAC
>JASZXT010000832.1:0-10247 GCA_035521555.1 Lecanoromycetidae sp. Uapishka_2 | reverse complement strand
GGGTTGGCCTTCTAGAGCGATGGTGACGGCGGTGTTGGGGACACGGTAGTTCTTGGGGTTGAGGCTGCGGGGGCATGGTTAGCGAACATGTTATGAGGTTTCTTGGGGATGGAATCTTACGCTGCGAGGCTCGATGGTATGGCCGCAATTGGAGTGGTCCCATTAAGGGCGATTGTGACGTTTGTTGCCATGTTAGGCGGAGTCGAGAAGATCTCGATTTTAGCCAGAATTCCATAACCATCCTCTGACAATATGACCGTAATGGCTTTTGCGCCTACTTCCGGATAATCATTCATGATCCTCACGATAGAAGCTAGGGAAGCGGAGGCCTTCGTTAGGGTCATGAGGCGCTTGTAGATAGCGGTGATCTTCACCTCAATGCGTTGATATTGGTAGACGAAGTTGTCGCCGATGATCACATCACCTCTGGCGGCATACTGTCTTTCTAGAAGGGCTTCTGCAGAGGCGAGGCAAAGAATCGTTGGGCCAAAAGGGAGAGAAACGCCATACGGCTTTTGCACTGCAAGCTTGAGGTCGGTGTCTATGATGGGGTAGTTGCCAGGTCCAATGGGTTCGGGGGCAGGTGGAGGTGGAAGTGGGTTGGAGCTGCGTGCGAAATTCAGTATAATTGCTGATTCCAGCAGGTGGCATTGGATTTTACCCCGAAACAGCTGGTGCGGCTGCAAGACTGACGCCTACCGGAATATTGAGGGCGAAAATACGGGAGGAGAGAGAAAACACTGTAACAAGGGTTTGTAGAGAAGAGAAATGCATCTTAGAGATCACAAAGATACAAAGATGACCAAAGGAGGAAATGGTGGGTTCGAAGGACAGGATGTAAAAGAGCAGGCATCCTGGTATAAATAGTATTCAATCGATGACTTCACAACACGATTCAAGAGCTATTTGCGGAACACGTCCTTCGCAGGCAGCCTGTTCGTATATAGTTGAAACCAACTTGTCTCAAGGTCAATTATCTTGCCACCGAGGCTACCTTTCGCATGTGTAAAAGGAATGCGGCTCTTCTCATTGCGGCAGAGTGCTATGACACTCCCCAGCATGCTTGCGAAAAGAAGCGAGGTGACACTGGGTTTCGAGATCTTTGTGGCGAAGTAGCCCCCATCGCAATGCTGCAATATAGGCATTATGCCTATAAATATGGGAGGAACAAATTTGGGCCCCAATAATTTGTTTGGCACATATTTCATGCCAGCGAAGGGTGCTGCAGGGTTCACTGTCATGCCTGGACTCGCATCAAGGACAAAGGTACGGATAATGTTGAAGACTAGCATCTTCTTCCAAACAGGTCACCTAAGCGCATAGAAACCAGCGAAAGTGGGAACTGGGAAGTGATCCACAAATGCGGCTGATTGTCGTGGTTGACATATCAATGCGATATGCGCCTATCCACGGTTTTAGATCTTCCGAGCCATCATCCGCGTACGCGAGATCCAGTTTTAATAAGGTCTCTTTCGAGGTCAGCAGTTTTTAAGGATCAATTCAAAGAACTGCAAATGCACTAGCATAGCTGACGCTACTGTCGTTGCCTCGAATTACTTCACTGCTCCGCTCGTAGCGTACGAAGTGGAACATCCCTTTGTCTTCTCCTATCCTATTCTCCTTTTTCAAAGTCTCAATCGCTGCCATCACCACACCTATGGGATGCCGTCCGCAGACCGTATTCCCAGTATCTTGTAGGATACCTAGGAAGGCATCATGGCGGCCGGATTCGATATTCTGCATAGCCAACCTGTCTAAACGAGCAATACTCTCATATATTGGAGGGTCCCTTGGCTTGTCTTTCGATCTCAGAGACACACCTCCTGAGGCATCACTGGTATTAGTTGGTAGGTAGTAGGTGTAGCTAAAACGAGAACCCCAGTGGCAGAAGTCGCTGCTGACGACAAACACGTTGGCCGAATCAGCAAGATAAGGGGCGAGTAATGCGCCGTATGCCTTTTCTGTAGTGGGCTCCGTGCTGCCAACTAATATAGGTACTAAAGGTGGCATGCTCGTGGGGTTGAACGACTTTGACAGTAGGTGATAGATGTATGGGAGATGCATTTCTAAGCTGTGCTCATCAGAGTCGGTGGCAGTGGACATATCTTTGAATTGGCCGGTGGAGCGTAATGTATCTATAGTAGACGTATCGAGCACGAGATCTCCCAACGGCGTGCTGTAGCGGGTGTGTTTGGAAAGTGCGCAGCCGGAGAGGTGAAAGTGATGAGAAGGACCAAGCAAAAAGACCCGTTGACTGCTCTGCAGTCAGAAGGCGTCACTGAGGTTAGAGATCATGGGTATCGTACGCTTTGGAGAGATCGAGAGACTTGTACGCCCACGCTGCTGCAGGGCCTGAGTAAGAGTAGCCCGCATGTCTGGATTTTTGTTATTACTTAATCTAGCATCCCAGTCATCCATAGTCAGATGTTTGCATACGGAGCTATGATCACTCTGGCCCCTGGCTGGGGTATCTGCCCTACTGCTTCAGCACTCTCATCAACGTGGCTTAGCCACTCTTCCAATTGGTGCTTCAGGGTTGGGCCATGGTCAGTGTACCATGACCCAGCATGGCTAGCTTCTCGTACAGTCATCGGGTAATTTCAATAGCTCAGTCTGTTCCCTGTGAATGATGAAAATCAATGTGTCCTATTCACCTGATGTGGGGCTCGAAGCTCAGTTTTTCCAAGAAGACCGAGTTGCACACTGATGAAAAGGTTTAGAAACTCAAGCAGGGCTTCGGAGTACAGGTCAAGGTCAATCCTCCAAGATAGGTCCAGTTTGATGAACAAAGGCTTGGTTTTGACTCTGGTACTCAGTGGCTGGACGTTGTATATTCAAATGTTGCAGGTCTATGGAGAACATCGCTCGGATGGGAACTACTCTAAGGATTATATGAATTTCCCGATTGAGACAAGCTGTCGATCTCTTTACGCGCATCGCGCGTTCGCCGAAAAGTACCCGTCATTGACAATCAACTTCGCTTTCGCACACTGTTAAAGTCCACAAGCTGGTCCATTGCCGTCCTGAAACATTAATTAAATAGTAGATTCTATCTATTAATGATGGCTTTGAAGCGCAAGCGCTCGGAATCAACCATCTCGCCTTCCTCCACCATCAATACCACCGCAGCCTCACGCGACCCGTCATCAAGCCCATGCCCCGAAACCTTTACCCTCAATACCTCTTACACCCCCCGCCCTGTTCATGAAGCGGGGCCTTCGTATCTTCATTCTCGAACACGAAAAAGACATCGCGACAACAGACCAGATGAAAATACAATTCATGGTTAGTCCGACATTATCTATCCTGCTCAAGCCCTGAAGCTTGCGCCACCTAGTCTTTTTGATGAGCTTGGACTGATCCACGACCGCTTGTCAGAAACTACCCATTACAAACTCTTTGCAGCTGCTCGATCTCCACCCGCATTGATACGCTCTACATCCTCACAACTTTGTACCCCACCTCAGCTTTCCCAACACCAACCTTCGCTGCACAACTATTGGACCATTTCATCACCCCCTACAGCCTCTGATCAAACGGAAGTTGTGTCTTCGTTAGCGCCCGCGTGTGAAGATTGCGATGCGTCCTTAGAGATGCCCGGCAACGATACCAGTATGGGTGGTATGGATAACGAGGATTCCTTGGGATCAGAATTTGCATGTCGCTGTTGTGGAAGGAGAGTGTGTGGAATCTGTGCCATTGTTGAGATTGGGGTTGGGAGAGAGTGCTTGCAGTGTATAACGTCAAGAAAGAAGAAGTGGGTTGGCGGGATTGGATGGATGTCATGACAAGCCTTTGTAAACGACATATTTTGACACGTATATTTCAATTTAAGAAAATGGCATATAGTAGCGTACAGGGGCGTTGAACGAATACCTTACATCATTCCCAGGCTTCCTTGCACTATCCTTAGCTTTGATTGCGGCTGAGTCATTCGATCTTGAAAGCATGCAGGCTTCTGGGAACGTCAAGGAAGAAACGTGTATCTGTCGCCGATTCAAGAAATCGCAATCATTACATGGAACAGGCTCAGCTCCTAGGGCCTAATATTCAAACCCATACAAGACTACTCTGGAGGCGTTGACTTTGGGCTGAAATCGACTCCATAGCGATTCAGTGCCTTGCTTAGACAGACTGGTCAGACTGGCCGTCAAAGAGGACAAAACAGATAAAAAGACAAAAGGCGAGAACTCGGAGCATCAGCGAAAGCGAATATCAATGATGGGCCTCGGTGGACGGTGGGGCTAGATTGATGATCAACCGATCGACAGGCGGTTAATAGCCGGCACTAATGCAAAGCGCTCAGCCACTGAGATTGAGCCATTGAACGACACATCCACCAGAAAACCAAAATCTATGCATCAAGCCTGCGCACTTCTTAACACGCTCATCCTGAAACAAGAACAATGGAGGAGCACCACCATCATGATACCTGACATCCCCATCACCTTTGAGCAACGCCTTTCTCTCCCCATTTCGAATAGACGCGATTGCCAGCGAATCACCCCCGCACGCCTGATCTACATAGACATCCAGACTGAAACCTGTTCTTAGAACAGGTTGCTTACCACCGCCAGTCGCCGAAAGACTTTCCCACCGTATCTTAAAATTCTATACAATGCTGGAAGATCGCAACAATGACCGCTCTCTTACCGTCCCGACGACGCCCGTATCAAGATCTTTATCCAAATCGAGCCCACGCGCTTTGACTGTCAGACCTCCGCCGCTCAGGGAGAGGGCAAAGAATCAAACAGAAGACGATATCTCCGTGCAGTCACACTCTCAAGCCGCTGCTCACAGCGTCGAGCATGACGATCCTTTTCTCATACCGGCAGCAGCCGCGTCGAAGCCGTCGCAATGTCCTAGATCTAAGCTCGATGATTTACCATTGGAGATATTGGAAGGCATCATTGGACATGTCGTTGGTCACCTGGGATCTACTAAGTCGGACTCTTCCGACTCCTTCCATGCTGTGCGCAATTGGAATGCAGTCATGCGGCATCCCAGGAGGAAAAAGGTGGCAGATCTGGCTTTGGTATCATCTACATGGAGAAAGATGATACAGGAGAGAGTTTACCGACACAGTGAGAGAACTTCACCTCTATTAGTAGGTGTTCTCTGGCTAATGCAGCACTACAGTCAAAATTCAAGGCACCAAGGTTGCGCTCGAAGAATGTGGAGACTGGTTTCTCGGGAAGGCCCACCTTCAAGGATACGTACGGCATTTCGAAGTTCTAGTTCCGATATGGGAGATGAAGACCGCGCCGACTCCCCCACGGCCTGGGCTTTTCAATACGAGTGGGACTGGAGACACATTAGAGGGCGCTGGGGCATTCCAGCTTGCCTCCAAGAATGCAACGATAGAGGAAATATTCAGCTATGCACAAGGCCTTTTCCCTTTGCTTTGCGCGTTCACAATCGAGGGTGGACACTGCAAACATCCACCAAAGGTCAAATATTTTCGCCAGGTCCCACATATCGAGCCACCTGCAAGCTTCTGTCATTTTGGTAATGGATTTGATAAGACCTTATATACCGACGCAGCTTTAAGTCTGTTGGACTATACTATGGAACCAGCCATCGACATTTCCGTCAGACCGCGGAGGAATACTCAACCTATGTCACTGACCAAATCACAACAAATATTGTCTTTAGGTTCTCTGAACCCGCCAATCAACCACGCGCAGCTTCCTGTCCTTTCCAATACCAAGGCTCTTATCCTCAAAGGTGCCTGGAACCTTATCCGCTCCTCCAGCGACTTCTTGGTCCTCTCGTCTGCCCTGCCCTCTCTCCGCGAATTCCACTGCACCTACCATAAACCCAAAACAGGGGCCTACATAGCCATGTGCGACTCTCTTCGACAGGGTTTCCCATCAACCATCACGCACCTTAATCTTTGTCTTGAAGGCCTCTATACCAAGAACGCCTCCTCTCTCAAGAAATGGCGGAAACTCTACCCAACCCACCACATCTGCCGTAACCTTGGCGCCATCGCCCCTCAGCTCGAATCACTAACTTACACCGGCCGTGTTTGCAGCACTTTATTTTCTTCTGCCCTCGAAGCAGCAAACAAGACGCATGGGAGCTGCGCAAGGCTCAAAACCATTGACATTGTCGTCAACAATGTCTGCCGTGAGCATGGCGCTCATAACGACGGCACAGGCATCCACAACTGGCCCTTCGTACAAGCATTTGAGGTCCTGGTCCTCAAAGCTGTACGCTCGCTTCACACATTCTCGAAAATCACAAATATGCGCATCCGCTTCATCGATCTGGACAGCCCAGCACCACTGCTGAACCCAATGTTCCACCTCGAAGGCGGCCGGGCGTGGGGTCTCTGGAGTGAAGAGATTCTAGCGGCTTTGAGGGAGGCGAGGCCTCAGGTGCGCTTTGGGGTGTCTTCGTCCGCTTCGCTGGAGGAGGAGGCGGAGTTGCTGGGGCGGCGTATGGTGGTGTCGGGGCTGGGAAGGTATAGGTGCATGACGAGTGGTTACTACAGGGCTATGGCGCATGCTGGAGGGGTTTGGTAATGTGGCGAAGACGGTCGATGATAATTATGGAGTGGTGGACGGAAAAGTGGCGTTCATATACCCAATGATATGGAGTTGGGGAATTGTGATTAGAATGATTCATCCTGTGGTGACTCATGGGATCTGACGTTGATGGCACGGCTGGCTATGGAAACAGTACAGATCTAATGCACTTGCTACTTGCAATAACTGGCTCAAAGTGTGCTTCATATGTATATCTGTTACAAGTGATTCTAGGAGTGATTTTCCTGTCATTTAAGATCCTCAACGCTATCCCTTCACATTGATCTTGTCTTGCATGTCCTCTACTCTCATAACGCCTTCCTTGGAAGAAGATCTTTTCCCAATATCCCCAACCATAATCCCCAAAATCCAGCAATTGACTGCAAAAAACGCCAGTCCTGCCACAAAAAGCCCAGGCACAAACGTACTTTTGCCTAAAAACTCAAGCTGGTACGCTTGTTGAAGCCAGAGAGCCTACATAGGACGTTAGACAAAGTTTCATGCTGGATCCACTAGGTCAGATGCAGAGGACTGAATGTGCAGAGGGTCCTAGGGATGAGGGGCTTACCTGTGTACCAACCCACAGAACTGCAGCTGTGATACCGAGGCGAGGCGACGAGAGGAGCGAGGAGTAGGGGAGGTAGAAGGGGAGGAGGATTAGGTACCAGAGGAAATACTAGAGAGAGGGAAAATATTAGTCTGATTGAGGTTTGGTAAAGTGGAAGTAGAGTGTTGCGGAAGCTTCGAGGGGGTGGGATATGCAGGCTTCATAGTCGTCTCCCACCATGGGTAAAAAAAAGCAAAATGGCAAAAACATACAGCAGTCAGGATTCCCCAGTGGTCACCCACCTGAGTACTAATTGACCGATCTCAAGCTTTTCGTAGCAGAGCGGACGGGATGCTGAATTTTCTTGAGTCTGTGGCCGTATGTGAAAGAGGGATACTTGTTGGTTTAGATATTGCTGAAGTTTTTTTTCTCTAACTCCCCGAATTCGAGGGTTTTGCGATGCATACACGTTGATGCGAAAGGAGATGTGACATTTAACATACCTGGCTTGTACACACTTTATTAAACGCAACAAAGGCGAACGTTTGTGCCAACATCGTCCCAGCAAGATCCTTCTTCGCCAGAACCAATGGGATCAGCACACCGCTCAGACCCAATTGTGGGACAAAAGCGAGCGATTCGAAGCGCATCCTCCCGATTTGGGTCGGCGAAGCAGATGATAGATGAAGTAGCGTGTTATACGGTGAGAAATTGTGGCGGTGATCGATGCGCGTTAAGTGGTGTAAGAACGTGTGCTTGAGGAAGGGTTGGCCGTAGATGGCGTACATGAGAAAGTTGAGAGCGGTGAAGGTGAATAGGGAGACGATTAGAAGGACTATGCGATCTCTAGTGAAGAAAGCGATGACCTTCTGTGGGATTGAAGTTGCTGGGGCATTCTGTGCTCGCGTCTCCGCGACTTTCCCTGTTACGGGAGGCGAGCTTGGATCCAAGTACCAAATAATCGAGATACCATAGATGAATGGATAGATCTTGAAATGTACCGCCAGCCCAAGCAGAATTCCCGCCAATGCTATTCTTCGACTCAGGACAGCCCACAGCAATGCGACTACCATGACGCCTAGCAGCCCCTCCGAGCTTCCCCGAGTGCTAATGGTTGCAGCCATAGGATTCAGCAGCCAGATACTTGCAAATTTCAGACTTCTCTCCGTGTCCATACCTCCACCACCAGTACTCCTTAATACAAGAACAATCAGCCATCCCGCGACAATATCTGAGATTGCAAAAAGCACTTTTCCAAACGAAAACCAAAACGGTCCAGGCCATGCTGTTGGTATTAACAACCATGCTAATAGAGGCGTGTAACGGTACGTTTCGCGTTGATAGGGTGAGTAGCCTTGGGCAACGAAGCGCGCAGCGTCTGTGAAGACAAAATAGTCGATATCGGTATACGGAAGCGGCGAGTATGCATCTTGGAGAAGACCATAGGACAGTGATACAACACGAAGTAGGATTGCTGAAAAGAAGACTTTTGAGGGAGTGAAAAGCGAAGATGACATGGCGGCTGGACCCGACGTGGACGTTATTCTGTTGCGAGATGTCTGAACAGACAGAGATGTATACAAATTTTCATGACGAAAGTATGGTAACGGTCACCATATCAGAGACTCGTCATTGGTCGCAAGACCTTGAAAGGCTGATCATTACATTTCAGGTTACAAGTATCTCTGCACAGCTTAAAAACATCCAGATTGAAACTATTTGATAGCGCTACAAACACATTCGGCAAACTTGCCTCATCCGTCCGCTAGCGCCAACAATCCCTTACATTCTAAACACAGCCTGGACAGCTGTCCCCATAGCAAGTCTCAGCAAGCAATTGCAACCTTTCTCCACCTCGTCAATAACCCGCAACTTCTCAATCGCCTCAACAACCATGCGGCTCACACTTACCCTCCTGACCCTCCTCGCTCCGCTCTCCCTCGCCGCCGAAGTAACCACCGAATATCTCCTCCAAAACGAATGCACCCGCAAAACCACTCGCGGCGACTCCATCTCCGTCCACTACAAAGGCAATCTCGCCTCTGATGGCAGTGAATTCGATGCCTCCTACAACCGCGGCCAACCCTTGTCGTTCACGGTGGGGAAAGGACAAGTGATCAAGGGATGGGATGAGGGCTTGTTGGATATGTGCATTGGGGATAAGAGGAAGTTGACGATTCCGCCGGAGTTTGGATATGGGGAGAGAGCTATGGGGCCGATCCCGGCGGGGAGTACGTTGGTCTTTGAGACGGAGTTGGTGGGGATTGATGGGGTGGAAAAGGATGAGTTGTGATTTCGGGATGCAGAATTGGGGGAAATGATGGAGTGGTATGTAGGTAAGTTTGAAAGAATATCAGAGATGTTGATTACTTGGTTACTCAAGATTGAGTCTAGTACATCCTCGCTTTTGATCTATTGCATGATTGTCAAGCACCTTCATTGCTGTATAAGGGGAACTCATTAGCAGAGTTGAGAAGCCTCGATGATTCCTCGTGCCTGCTGGTTCAGTGTCAGCCTCTGATTGTTCTTCCGGCCTTTGAATGCATTCCTACATGTCGTGCCGCGCTCGCTGATCTTTGGGCTGATATGCTCCTGTATGTTTCGCAAGTGCGCAGGCTGTGTGCGTCCAATTCGAAACACGCGGATGATTTTCAGCCTCACGCTAGGAACAGAAGCTTCAATCATATTCTAAAGATCACTCATGACTGTCATGCAATCACCTCTGTTTAACGGTTGGGACAGTGTGTACAGGCTATGGTTGACAGCGGAATTGTGCCTGGAGAAAGGTACACCAATCGTCGAGCCATGCGCCAAGAGACGAAGCATTTGACGAAGCACACTGATGCAGCCTTGCATCCTACGCCAGACTCCATGTGTCAGCCGCAGCGCGTAGCCTTTTCACAAAGCAACGCGATCTAAATCAGCTCCGAAGTCAGGTTCTTTCAAGATACGACAGCGTGCTTTACCCTTTTTTCTCGTTTTACACTTCATGCATTCCCTCAATTCTTGTTCATGAGCTTTCTCACCTTGTTATAATATATCGTCATTATACAATTTCCAGCATACACCTTCTAATTCAAAACTTCTCCTATCCACTATGAATCTCATCTTCCTCAAAACAACCCAATCCACCTCTCTCCTCTCCCTCCTCCTCCTCTCCTTCTCCC
>JASZXT010000831.1:0-10223 GCA_035521555.1 Lecanoromycetidae sp. Uapishka_2 | reverse complement strand
ATATAATATCGTATCTTTTTAGTAATAATAATAAGCTTTTAATAATATTAGAGGAGCCTAGCTACTATACTCTTACTAGTAGTATTAATAATCTTAGAAGGTATTATATAGGATAGGAAGAAGGATAAGAAGGAGGTAAAATTATATTAAAATTAGTCGATATTTAACGATTTAGGGCCTTAATTTTACCTTATACGATAATATATTAATTAAAAGATAATATCTTAGCTATCCCTACTAAGGCGTACTAAAATTAGGTATATTGGGGTGGGGATTATTAATGCCAAGCATTATCAATCATTTTGCACACGCTAAATTAATGTATTGCCTCGATTGCGCACCCCGACATTTCCATATATGTCAGGCCTATGTATCATGGCGTCTCCGTTGACTTGTGTCCAGCTATCTTTGCGCGAGATGCGCAGATCTCTTCATCAGTCTTCATTGTTGCTGGATTCACTTTCTCTGCGTCAAAAAGAATGCCGATTCTGGAAAGCTCGTGATCCGTCCAACCAAAAAGCTGGATTCTCTACAGGAGGAGCTACGCGACGAGAACCCACTGACCTAGTATCTGGTACGCTGTGGGTTACTCCGAACTTAGTGCGAAAGAATGGCTGCTCATAGTCTCGTTATCACAGGCCTGAAATGCCCGCTATGCCTCAACTACCCACACTATCGCCTCGAAAGTAAGTCGCCTTGATCCATGGGGGAGCATCTCTTAGCTGATCGCAGGAACAGCACCTCCTCTGGAACAAATGAAGGAGTCATGGAGGCATATCCAGGGATAGCGCCAACATCTCAGGACGGTGAACTACTCGAAAAGCCTCAGAGTCAGAACCCTCGCCTACCTCGCAGCGTGCAAGCCATATACCTCAAGCCTTTGAAGCGGAAAGCGCAATACGGGGTACCATCGTGTGATCTACAGCTTCGGTCATACAGCGTGCGCAATGTGGAATTCTTCGCCGACTTTGCTCTTCGGGCCGCATATTATCTCCACCTACCAGCAGCGGGACCAGTACCATTGCCTCGTATTACAGAACGATGGACGGTCCCTCGGAGCAACTTCATCTTCAAAAAGAGTCAGGAGAATTTTGAAAGAATAACTTTGCGACGGTTGATCCAGATACAAGATGGACACCCAGACACAGTGGAAATATGGCTGGCTTTCTTGAGGAAGCACGCCTACTATGGCATCGGTATGAAAGCTAACGTTTGGAGACATGAGAAACTTGGTAAGCATGGTAATCCCCATGTGATATCGCATACTAAAGCTCCTTCTAGGTGTTGGTAAGACCATGGACGTCAGCTTGGAGAATTTGAAGCAGGCCATAGAGCCGAAATGGGCACACTTCGGGAGACGTAAAAACCTCGAGACTTCGGAAAAGGCCTTCGAGATGATGAGAAATGAAGCTTTCCAAGCGCCTGTCGTGGCTCCTTCGACTAGTGCTTGAACTTGGCCGACGAGGTTGAAGTATCATGTTTGTTATTTCCTTTGGGCCAGCGCGTAGGGTTAGAATTTCCGCGGTCTTGCATTACTTGGAGTCTAAGGTATATGGTAATCTTACAGGCGTGGGGATGGGACGCAATCTGGATTTGATGTCACAAATCGTTCCATGACTTAGATCGATCGTGGACATCCCTAATCTTTTTTACGACTAATTTTTGAACATGCACTCGGACTTCAAAGCTAAGGCATGATTCTTCTATTTTCTTGATGAGTCCACCTTTTGTTGTACTTTTGTTTGACGGGACTAGAGAAGCTCGAGAAGCTCGAGAAGGCAGATTTGAGGAGCCAGCCCTAATCTAATCTAATCTAATCTACCAAGTGCCCCAAAGTCGGGTAATGTTGTAAGGCTTCTTTTCAAGCTAAGCTATCATCCCTTTTGGAATGCAAACACCGCTTCGCATCCAGTAATGCTTTCTGGTGCCTTGCCATATTCCAGACTCCAATGTCGTAGACTAAACAGAACCTCGGGGAAGCTTTGCTCTCAACTTCGGCTAATTGCTAGCAGGCAATTAGCATCCTCTTCAATTCAAGATAAGGTAATTTTCTCTGGTATACAGCCCACCGGCGTTCCTCATCTAGGGAACTACCTAGGTGCCTTGCAACCATGGGTTCGGATGCAAAATGAAGCTCAGCCTTCTACACAATTGCTCTACTCGATCGTCGACCTACACGCACTCACCGTAAGACAAGATCCAGATCAGTTACGAAGATGGAAACGAGAGACTCTGGCAACACTTTTGGCCATAGGATTGGATCCAGATCGGTCCGTCATCTTCTACCAGTCGAAGGTACTAAACTTGAATATCTCCAGCTCAAGTAGCAAGACACAGAGTGTAGTCGCTGAATTTGCTGTAGGTGCAAGAACATACAGAATTGATGTGGATGTTGAGCTGTGACGCTTCAATGGGATACTTGTCCCGCATGACGCAATGGAAGGTTTGCAATGGAGGACAATATTGTTGCTTATTCATAGCAATATACTGATCAATCTATAGAACAAGTTAGCCCTTCCAAACGAAGTTTCAGCTTTAGAATCCGCAAAGGCAAAAGCAAAGTTGAAACTAGGACTCTTCTCGTACCCTTTGCTTCAGGCGGCGGATATTCTACTCTATAGGTATGTTCCTCGACCAAATTCCTTTCAATTAAACTCATGGCTTCAGGACTACCCATGTTCCCGTTGGTGATGATCAAATGCAACATCTAGAGTTCGCCAGAGAGTGCGCTGAAAATTTCAACGCGGTGTATGGAGAAATCCTCGTGCCACCGCAAACCGTTCTTTGTACGTCCAGGCAGTGCAAAAGCCGTAAGCTGAATGATTTCGCCTTCTTTTCTGACCTTTTGCTAGCATCTGCGAAGCGGATCATGTCGCTTAAAGAACCTGAAAACAAGATGTCCAAGTCGCACCAAGATGCTCGCTCACGCATCCACATCAGTGACGATGCTCAACTCGTAAGCGACAAAGTGAGGCTTGCACTCACGGATTCCGTGGCTGGGGTATCCTACGATCCAATGGCCAGGCCTGGCGTCTCAAATTTGCTGGGCATTATGTCGGGTCTGGACAGCAGAGGGAGAACGGCCGAAGAGATTTCCCAGGCGTGCCATACGATGAGTATGCGACAATTTAAAGACGAAGTAGCCAAAACCATATCCGACGGTTTGCAAAGTGTGCGAGAGAAGTATAATCACTTCATCCACCCAGATGGAGCCCAATATCTGGATGACGTTGCACATGAAGGTTCAAAGAAGGCCGGACAATTAGCGCAGAAGACAATGGAAGCAGTCCGACAGGTCACGGGCTTGCAATGATACGAGTCCAGATTTCGACTCGATTTGAGTTACAGCTGAAAGCTCGTACCTCATACCTTACACCTCACACCTCACCACTCAAACTCTCAAAGGTCAAAATGCCAGATTTTATGATGAAAGGGGAGGATGAACAATGCTCGGCATGTAATGACGCCTTCAAGCTCCAAAGCCCAATTCCTGCTTCCAGCCTCCCAGCCAATCGTTCAATCCAAGTCAAAACGTTCACACCCAAGAATTCCAAAAAGTATATCATGGGTCACTTTCTCTGAAAGTCTCATTTCCTCTGGCAATAAAAATCCACACGCTAACAGCCACGCCCACAAAAATCCCCATATACACGCCGCCAAGCCAAGCATTCTTGCTCACTGCAGCAATTTGGGCATCGCTCGCAAATAGTACGACCCAACCGGCCTTCTTTCCCAGACTCGGTATACAAGCATCGCACCAGCCTGGCACGTTTTGTAGTCAGTACCAACGCTTTAGAATGATCGGTCGGATGAGGAGACATATCCCGCGAACAAGTTGAGGTCAAGAACCCTTTGAAACCGCTCTATAACTCTGGCCGGGGACACACGGACTGGTACCAGATACGAGAGAAAGACATTGAAAGATGGCTTACAGTTGTCGTAGACGCCTGTGAATTGTAGCACGGAGGTGGCGACGATGAAGATAGCGTTAGCTGCCGCCAGAGATTTTCCAATCAGGCGAGTAAGTACAGCGGAGGCTGCGAGGAAAGACAAGCTATGGAGCTGGGATTTGGAAGTGAGATGACCTTTCCCCATGCAAAGGGAGTGACGATGGGAAAGGTAGGCCGAGGAAGTGAGTAACAGCCAGGATAGGGTGGATACGATGCCATAAACCAGGTAGCTTCCTGACTGACAACCAAGGCCGATGACTGGTGTTCTAGAGGATGTGTGAGCATCTGCACTAGCTAGATTGACTGAAGAGTCAGAGACCCACCGGTATGCAATGACGATAGCTGCACCCTACTCGCCGTTCCTCAGTTAGCATTACCGTTTGCATGTATGTCAGTGAATTGCGCACGTGTTCGAGAAAATTTATATAGGGCAAACGTTCGGGATTCCAGATAGATCACTGTCAACTCCAAACATAGTATCAAAAGGTCGAAATATCTCTCCACAAGGACTTACTGTGGTGCCCCATTGCAGGAACATAGCTACAAAAGCTGCAGCGATGCAGTCGATAATTAATCTCGCGGAGGTTGGGGCATGTACTGAGAACTCCTCCACGTCCTTCTGGGTTGGGGAGATATATCGTGACATTTCACGAGGTGTTCCTTGGAGGTTCTCGTCCCATCGATCTCGAGATTTATTCCAGGTCTTGCTGAAATCTACTGGGTTCTGCCTTTTCTGCCGCGCAGTAAAACACCGAAATGATTCGGCGACATGCTCGACTGCATTCGTGTGGCTCCAGATTCGAGCGTAGTTGAAGATCGGGCCTGGTTCGAGTTCATCTCCAGCGATGGAGAACCCAAGGAGACTTTGGGATAGCGAGCTGGCGCTCATTAGTTCCTCTGGAAGATTTCGAGACTCTTCCTTGAAGGCTGGAAGGGTGCTCTTCACCCTCTCTAGACGATCTTGCGAATGACCATATAGCCTAGGGTATTCTGAGTGGGTGGCGGTTACGATGTCACGATGATCTCTCATGGACACTGGCGTTTGTTGTTGGTCTTTGGAGATAATGGACAAACTTGACTCAGCAGGTTTCTGTGCAATTCCTGGATCTCTTCGAGGAGGACTTGATTCTGGGATGCAAATCGTTGGGCTTGGCTCTCCATGGGTTTGAGCCTGATCATGGCCGGAGGGTGTCCTACCATCAAAGGAGTCCTGAAATCTTGTGCTGGCGTCGTCCATGGTCCTACGGTCTCGAATTCCAACACATTCACCACTGATATTAGTGTCCGGCGCGAGACTAGGCACAGCGGTGTTGACGAGCGCGTCTTTGATTGATTCCGCAGAAGCTTGAGTGCCCACGTATACCCAGCCCAATATGACGGGTATCATCCATAGCCATAAGCTGTTTATGGCGAGGCCGATGCCTATGGTGGAATTTGACGATGCTGAGGTGAAAAAGTCGATGATAGCGAGGATTTGTGAAAGACAGACCCACCCGATCTGAGCATACAAAGAGTACGTCCACTTCCTCTTCGTTGTTAGGATTTTCTCTTGGAGAGAACACCACCATACCCAATTCTCGGGGCAGACTATAAGCTGAGCAATTTCTCGACGAGGTCCGTTATAGATCTGGATTGGATGTTGAATCTCGATCAGGATGAAACGGGCGGCTTCGATGGCCTTTGTCTGAAGAGGGCGACGCAACATGGCATTAGTCTCCTTGAGCTGTCGAAATCTCCAATTGATCCATCGAGCACCCACAATTCTCAATGCTAAGGAGTAAGTGATGAGGGCCGGGCTACCGAGTGCCAGAAACAGAGCCATGAGGTTAGTTGCTTGGTCCTTGGTCTCGAAGGGAAGTTGCGCAGACAGCGCGAGCCAAGGTATAAGCCACGAAGCCACGCCCTGTGATAGGAAGTCCCAGTCGTAATATCCTGTATTATCTTGCGCTCCACACAGATCCTTGCAGTTATTGTAACTAACTCCCCAAGCCTCAGAGAGATTACTAGTCCTCTGACCTCGTTGATCGTAGAGAGAGATGTTATTCGGGGATTCATAGAATTTAGAGCTAGCAATTTCCGCGCAGTATGAGTCATTGAAGCTGCCTGCGTTGACAGTCAGGAAGGCCGGAGCCACTGCGATAAGCACCAAGAAAACATAGTTTCCTGAGGTCCACGACATAATTTGGTAAACAAATTCTTTATAAACTCCTCATACGGGGAGCACTGATATAAGGCTCTTAAAGCATGGATTCCAAGGATCAGATGTTGTAAGGTCCGGAGAGGAGTAGGGAGTGCAACATTGCAGTGTAGACGATACTCTAGATCGTGTATGACAGATTGATGGGCACAATAGTGTCTGTAGACAGTTTGGAATTCCGAGAGTGGGAGTGAGAAGAAGCAATACTAAGCACAGCAGATGAGGATTGCACCCCGGTTGATTTTAAAACTCGCAAATACCAGATTTTGATCAGGCTGTGAGTCGACTTGACCAGGATCATTGAGTACTAGGCTTCTAAAGGATCGCCTCGTGGCCCCAAACTCAGCCTGACCACCTTCTATTAACAATTTCTGAAATTCTGGAATGGTGAAATGGTGGATGCCACCAAAATAAGATGAAGTAAAATCGAGGCGTAATAGCGATAATTATCTTTACATTTTGCCGAGAACATATTTACAATGGAATTGGGCTCGTTCATCAAGAGGCATCATTGGTATTCCCAAGTGTGCCTTGCAGCCTTGCAGGAGGCAGCTGAGGTATCCATAGCCACTTCGCATTCGTCAGATCACGCAATACCATTTCTGCAACGGGATACGTCATAACTTGCGCAGCCTTGTGCCTCTCGAGCCTCTGAATGGCGAACCACATGAATTTTGTGACACGCTCTCCGCCTGCACCGCATGAGTACGGACAAAGGCTCATTATTCTTGGGGCACACCCGCTAAGACTCGCTCCAGCCTTGGGGACCCTTCGCGACAATTCTTGGGCGGCCGATGTGCCTCATTGTGTGCTCTGATAGCTCCTAACGGATTCCATGAAATGGTCACACAGACAGCTTGGTAGCGTTCTCTCGATTGGTAAGTCAGGACTACTGCTTCATCAAGTTTTCCACTTAGCCAACTTGGCATCCAGCAGCCTTGTCGGCAGAACTTGTAGTTTCCTAGGAACCGAGGGAACCTCGCTATCGTATAAGAATTACAAGATTCTGAAACTGCCCCCTGTACTCCGTAACGGCAATTGTATTAGGTAATCTCACTGCGGTAGGATCAGAAAGCTATCCCGGCACAGTTGCCGCAAATCCACTAATATCTATAACATTCAGCTGAGCCAAACTCAGCAGATTTTCTAGAAGCTGATGAGCTTCGATACTGGAACCCTTGGTAGGAGCCTTCTTGCTAAACCAATCGTACATGCATAGGTAGACTCAACTTGCCACTACGCCTAGAATTCACGCCTCACTAGCCACGACAAAGTCAACAAGGGAGTAGATTCTAATATGGAGCTAAAATGCCGGAATAAGTGACAATCATTCTCACGTGGACTACTCACGCTGCTTCTTCTAGAGTAAGTCATGAACGCAACCATCTTGCCAAATATCTTTGCGATTGAACGTTCCATTCAACGACTTCTAGAAAGTTTGGTGAAACTATATAAGATAGATGGCTTTCGAATATGTATCTGTTATTTGTACGGAGTAAATGACTTATTCTCATATCCTGCAGTCATTTTTGGGAAGACATTTGGAAGAAGTTTTCTTAAGATTGCGAGGAAGCTTAGTTCTAGGCTTGGCGGAACTCAGGGGGGCTCGGAGGGTTCAACTTGCCGCCCTCGCCGCCGCACGCTATAGAACTACCTTTTGAATTAAATTTAACCATGCTTGGTTCCTGCGGAGGTATCGTTTCAGACTGAATTCTAGCGTCAACCAGTGTCACGGATTCGTTCCAAGAGCAGACATTTCTCTGTGTCCTTTGATAACCGAATAAGGTGTCAATACGGAGTAGATGCCCAACACCAGCACGAGTATGGTGTAGGGTTCCATGTCATCGTAAGCACAATATATCTCACTATTACACATGAAAATGCAGTATTTGAACGCTCTGTGTCACCATTACGCTTGTATGGATGTGAAACTTCGATGCATCGTGGAAGCCGCACTGGGTGGGCGGCGCTGTCATAAAACCTTGAAACATGCTTCTCCACCCGTTCAGGGGCTGTAGGATGTGCCGCAGTCATCAAGATAATAACATAACTACTGCGTCCACCCCACACGATGTCTTCACGCTGCCCTCAACATGCATCCACAATTGTCGAACCTTTCCCCTCATGTACAGAAACTCCTTATCTTCTTTCTAATCACGTTTTTCCTCGCCACATGGACCAATTTCCTTACACGAGGTCTTTCTGGGTCGTCACCAGCCTTTACTTCCGACAGCGTCCTCGGAAGTGGTGGAAGTTCGAGGAAGCCCGTTCTCAATAGCACGCTGGGGGTACTATTCCAAAGATCCAATCAAAAACCTTACTTCTGGCTAATATCATCAACAGTTTCAAGAGATATTCGCTATCGCTTTGCCTGATCGAGCCGACCGCGTCGCTCCACTTCTCGATGCTGCTAACGCTTCCAATATCTCCATCACTATCCTAGAGGCCGTAAAAGATCAGCAAATACCTGAAAAATCATGGCCCAAGGATTGGCAAGGGCAAGATCATCCAGAAGGCGAATTAGGCTGTATGACGTCCCACATTCGGACCTGGAAAAAGTAAGTCATCCAGAAGTACAACAGTACGCCATTGTGTCCACAAATAAATATCCTAATATTGGCGCAAGAATTGTTGAGGAGAGGATATCCTCGGCGATTGTAATGGAGAGCGACGCAGATTGGGATCTTCGCATCACGGACATCATGTCTGGCGTCGCTGAAGGCGTGAAAAGACTAATTGACTGGCCGTTTGAGAACACTCTTAACGCCACGGCGGACCCTCTCCAACAACCATCGCCATACGGTGAAAAGTGGGACGTGATATGGATAGGCCACTGCGCAGCGCATGATAACGGCAATGGTCGTGTCTACGAAGTTCACGACCCTGCCGTCCCTCCCGAAGATCACGAATACAGCTTTGGCGGTCGCCCAGACGATGACCAGCACAAACCCGGCACTCGCATCATTTTCCAGCTTCGCGGCGTCATATGTGCGTACTCGTATGCAGTCAGCTATCAAGGCGCAAAGAAGATGTTGAAACACATCGAGGAAGAGGGAACGAATATACCCTTCGACTTCACCGTCGGTAACCTCTGTTCGGGGAAAGCTGATGTGGCATGCGCGGGTATCTGGCCACAAGCCATGTCGGCTGCCTCTACGGCTTCAAATATTGCGCATGGTGCGGGGTCGATTACGTCGTATGCGAAGGATGCATCACCTGGGCCTGCGCTGCAGTACAGCGCAAGAGTCAATTCCAAATTGGTCTTGAATGGGGGTTCGAGAGAGGACTGGATCCCCCAGTGGGACACTACATGGGCTATGAAGGACGGTGAATGGTCCCTTGTCAGCTTTGAGGAGGCGGAGGCTCTCGCTAAGGCCGAGGAGAATCCGTGAGCATTGAGAAGGCTTTCGAAGTATCGTGGTGGAATCCTTCGCCATGATACCGTTCTAACAGTCGTCACGTATGTTGCCATCTATCGACGCAAATGATCAAGCAGCGAAGCTTGACACTTGGAACGTACTGATTCAGCATCTCGAACGAGACAGAATCCCGCCACCAAGGTGCCGGTGGCCTCCAGACACACCTCAACGCAACCAATCATGATGATTTCTTCCAATCTCTGTACAATCAGCGACTTTTGCCACGTGTATAGAAGTGGGAGTCCACAGAGTTGAAAAAAATCCTTGTCCTCATGAGGATGAATTCATTCTAACCAATAATGATGGCTTGCTCGAGGATGCATAAGTAAATGTGCTGTGAGAGCATCCGATCGAGATGGAGGAAATAAAAAAGTGGAAGAGGTAGAAGGAGAAGAAAAACGCATCAATCGGGCATCAACGAGTCTATTCAATACGACAGTACGTATCTGCATATCCCTTTGCGCCCGGGCTCAGCAGCATCTTGGCGGCTAAGCCTATCTAGGCAGGTTCACCGACTTCCGACAGGTAAGCCCGCACATTTCTTTCTAGTAATTAAGTAGATAATAATAGTCTATCTTAATACGTAAGATAGCTATTTTAAATCGAACTTTATAGGCTTCTTATTAAGGCTTATCTTAATAATAATAAGTATAAAAA
>JASZXT010000830.1:0-10307 GCA_035521555.1 Lecanoromycetidae sp. Uapishka_2 | reverse complement strand
GGTGTGGACTTCGGAGGGTATGTTGCCGCAGGTTGGTTAGTTGGGGAGGGAGGAAAGCGCCTAGATTTGCGGTTTGAATGGCCCATTGCCCAATTTTGTGATTCGGTCTGACTTCGAGTACAATTCACGTAATTCACTTAAGAAATTGGATGCCTACCAATGTTGAACAAGGCGGGGAACGTCCTCCAAAAAATCTTCCAGACGCCATGCAGTGGTATCAAACGCCGTCGTAATGCATGCCTCCCATTGACTCCGCGTTTCACCACCAATCATGCAGGTCTCCTCTTGACAAACTCCCCCAAGTCTGCCTTCGTCGCTACACCCAGCACAAACCTCCTGCCACCATCAGTCACAACAGCGAAGTCCTGTTTCTTGCCATCCATTCCAACACCCTCAAAGAAAGCCTCCAGCTCTTCCAGCGGCGTGTCCATAGTGATGACTTTATACACATTGCCTCTCCGTCTGAACTTCTGCATAGCCTTTTCTACAGGATCTGAGTCCTTGACCGTGCCTTTCGTTATGAGCTCTTTGAGACGGGGGATGTTGAGGTAGCCGAGGAGAGCGCGGGTGGTTTCGTCGACAACGGTTAAATGGGTGTAGTCGCGTTCGTAAGCATTCATAAGGGCGGTGGAAATTGGGGTGTGCGGTGTTGATGAGAGGGCGGGTGGTGGATCGAGATCTTCTACCGTTGCCTTTAAATGTCAGCACTCTACCATCCCTGTGAAGCATAAGATATCCTCACTCCTCGATATTTATGTGACCATTCCGAGCGAGCCGAGCTTGCTGAGTGACCTGGTGCAGTACCACCATTGGGCACTGTACCAAGCGATGCCATGGTGGCGACTGGAGACGTTTTGGGTTACCGTATGCCGATACCTTACCGGTGCATCTTCAGTTTCTGCTGGGAATACATAAGGTAGGGTATGCAGCCTTGTGGTAGCGCGAGCAGGTCGGAGGAAATCCATTGGCGCGGACACTAGTTCTAGTGTCCAGCCTTACGTGCCTCGGTGCGCATTACGGAGTAAGAAGCTACCATTGACCTCGTGATGAGGTTGTCACCACCCATCAAGGGTCTGTATGTATATATAATATGTAGGAATATGTGGGCGAGTTGAGGGGAAGAGTACCTGTCGAACAAGCGTGGAAGGGTATCCTGCTCTTTCCTCATGCATACCCTTATCATGTGTCACATAATCCTCGTGTCTCTTCATGGATGATACCTGAACAATTTGCCTAGACGAGGCGCAAATGTCTGCTGTGAATGCAAAGAGTAAGGTAAACTCTGATGCCTGCTTTTCTTCTCTTGCGCCGTCTTGACTCGCGAATAAGATTGGCCAGGTAGGTTTGGTAAGGTTCTTGCGGAAGGCGAGGCGTGTAATAATAAAAACTCTCGGAGTCACTTAGTCCTCAACACAGCCATGCAGGTCTAAGGTGCATATGGGGCGATGATGTTGCCAGCCTGAAACGCTCACCTGCAGGACCACGTAGTGGCGACAGTTTCCGACTCAACCGTTACATCGCTATGAAGGATCAGACCTTTTGGATTAGTAGTTACTGCCGCGCTTCTCGGTAATATGTTGTCTGTTCAGAAATACCATGGATCTTTGAAGTCGTCTTGGTTCGTTTTACCATTGTGAAATCACTTTTTTACTGTAAATCTGTGGCGTTATTAGCTTGCTAAGTTATTGATCGTTGCCCACCAATATCTGCTTTCTCTAAGATAATATCTGAGCAAGAGCCTCAGATCACGAATACCTTACTGATCTACAACATTACACCGTCTTATTCTGCTCCTCAAATGTAAGATGGAAAATTTACGAGATTAATATATATTTCGCAAAACCATCAAAGCAGTGCTCCAATCCGCACGATCGCACAATGGCATTGTGCCCGCTTTTTCTCCCTCGTAATTGTACTGATCCCAGCTTGTATCTAATATTACAGCCCAATCCAGACATCTCAGGTGTCGGTGTAAGTCTTCTCCAGCCTACACATAAGAATCCATGATTGATGTTACATCTCTAGGTCCTTACAAGTTTTGGTGCATCAGCCTTCATCACCCTCGTTCTATGCATTGCATACTATCTTATCGATCACGAAAACACTACAAATCCTGTCGATCGATTGTGCATCGAAGGTCTACCAACGCTATGGGGCCGACGAGGATCTAGACCGTCCACAAGATGGGGGCAAGCTCTGCAGAACGCAGTGCTTGCTTTCGGTGATCAGCAAATCGTCACAAGCATTGCGATCCTCATTAGTGGCTACAGCCAGTTTGCTTGTGGACTTACAGTCTACCACTGGCAGATTACGGTAGATCTTGCTTGGTTTTCTTCGTTAACACATCTTACAACACTTACATGTCTTCGCCGCTACTTCCAGGAACGACCCGCTATGAGGCTTTGGCGAATAGTCTGCATGGGTACCACTGGGGTATTGTTAGTCTCTGCCTTAGCCTCTACTGGTTGGAGTCAAAGCTCAGATGTTCCTCCTACCTATCTCGCACAGTGCTTATACCATCCTGATCTCGTCTCACAATATGCACGATATGACAGCCTTATCATTGGTCTTTCTGTGGCTTTTCTTGTCATCGGCTACCTCACTCGAATCATCCAACTTTTCCCAATTACCTTGGCTCAAACGCGAAGAACTTTCCGCACTCAACCAAGCAAAGCCTTGAAGCAAATGCTTGCAAAGTTAAAGGAGCGGGTCTCCCACTCGTCAGAGCTTCCTACCAGAGTCTTCTGGACGGCCATATGCAAAATAGTGCTATCAGCCTTTTGTTTGCTTAAAGCGACATTTGATTTGTATAGTTCAACACTTTGGGAGGTACATGTTCCTCAGGCTGTGAGTCCATGAGTTAAGGATGTCTGACTAATTGGTCAATAAGGTCACCTGGTTATCCGGTGCTATTGCCTGGGGCACGATACGTGTATTCGAAGACCGTTCTTGGTATACAACTTGGTATATAAGCGATCAAGGTTCAACCCAAAATAATGTTTGGGGTTTTGGCCAAGTCCTTGCGATATCACTACTGATGATACCCTTCTTATCCTTCCTTGAAGTCATTTACGGTGAGTAACGGTATATCTTGCCTCATCGAAAGACCATCCTGCGCGATTGATGAGCAGCTCTAATGTTGTACCATCAACAGAAGCGGTTTTTGCAACACCAAGAGGCGGACTTCCACCTGCCACCAACATTGCGAGCACAAATAGTACGCAAAGAAGATCCCCTCGGTCCACAGAAGAATTCTATACACTTCGCTGGTTCAAACAGCTAGTCCTGCTGATATACCTTCTTTCATTGATCGTAGCGGCTGAATTCGTATATAGATTCTCATACGGCAATTGGGGAAACAATCTGCAGGATTCGCTTCCAATCCTGCGTTTAGTGTATGGAGTATGGTTTGCTATCAACCTTGCCATAGTATGGCTTTTCACTATAGTCTGTCTCTCGCTATCAGACAATGATCTAAAGTTTGGCTCATTATCTACAAAGTCCGCATTTCACAGGGTCATTCCTGGATCGACCTCAAGGACAAGACGGATATGGACTCAACACTTTGCTTGGCATGGTGTTACGCTCTTGCTGGCAGGGGTCTCGATCACATTCATCTTATTGTGGGAGTTTAACATAGTTCCATTGTTGGATTCTAGATTCGAATTGGTGTGGGAGTCTGACATCTTTTCGGTCTCAGGGCCTGGGAATAATGATTAAATGAAATTGGTTCAAATAATTCGACAATATTACCCACCTAAGCAGGTTGAGAACTGAACGCTCCGAGTATCGATCTACTTCTCAGACATACTTATTCAATTTACTATATTGTCCCACGGTCGCAGATTCAACGATGCCTCCACTTATAGGTTTCGAACCCTTTTCTTGAATATTACCAACATAGTAATCCACTAAATCGCTCGCCTCCTGCTCCGCTTTCTTCGTGACAAGGCAAAAGTGGATTACGTACTTCTTCGTGTAGTCGTGTAGTCCTTGTTCGCCATCGTCAACAGACGATAAGATTGGTGATATTCAAGACATCGATTCTCATACCGAAGGATCCTAAAAGTTTACGAGTACCTAAAGTTAGCAGTCTCCTTTTGGATCTGCCATAGCGAAACAGGATGACCGGTTGTATTCAGAAGTCCGAGGCAACGGATAGTATCGCCATGAGATGTGATAGCGACATTTACGTCCAATATTTCTGTAACGACCTGAAGCTTGCAGTCCACCCGCTCAGATGCCAGAGCTTGTCATACTTTCTGAACACGAGGCTCTAGTGGTAGTTCCCAAGTACCTCGCCAAGTGATCTTGGCAGTCCGGTCGCTTTCAAACATTTGGTATTGGAAAACACCCGCAAACCCAGCCCTGCCATGCCAGAGCTCCATCGATTTTAGGAGTGGCATCCTCATGGCTTCTTGCGCAGCCGTTTCAAGAAGATCGTTGATATAGACAGACTGCTGTTGAGGATTTAGATTATTCGAGGTCAGAGCGAGCGATTCCAGCCTTGGCCAGATCTTCCATCTCTGACATGCATCGAAGAAATCTGAAGCAACGAAAACGAACGATGCTGCGAGATGCTCGAGCGCGAGACTGGCTTCGAAAAGGGCGTAACTGGTGTCAATCTCTGGGGCTTTTACAGCCAAGAACCTGGCTGGGTCATTGCCATAAAAGCTTTCGAACATCTCCGTTCGCCTCAATCGATCAGATCTAAAGGACTCGCATAGCCGCATTGTGACTACAAAGCTTTAGCAGAGATTTATTTCCCAGTGTAGTGTCTCGAGCCTTACTTGTATTGGTGGGTCGTTCCTCCGTTCGACGCCCGATCCAAGGTTCGCAATGGATCTCATGGACCTCAGGAAGAAGAAACAGAAGTTCTTCGAGTACTTCTGACGTCCAAGGACGGACATGTCGGCGCAGGAGGAGGCTTGTGACAGCTCTAGCCTTTGGCATTTCTCGGCTGGGCTTGGGCTCGGGCTCGGGCCTGCTATCGTCGATGGATTTCATGATTCTTAACGCAGCCTGACCCTGGACTCTTATATCGTGAAGCCAAGGCTTACATTGCATAGTCCTGGCCTTCTTGGGCTCTGGAACAATAACGGGTCCCCATTGGCGGGCACCAGAAGAATGCCTCGATGCGCTTGGAGTCCTGACGCTGATATCAAGTAACAAGCTGCCGCTTGGTTCCCATGCACTCAACTGGATAACAAGATCCTGGGTCACCTTCCTGATAGTCTTGGGAGGAACCTAATGCCAACTAGGAAACCCCACGCCTCCGCAATGCGGGCAATGGTACTCAGAAGGCTCTATGAAAAAGCATATATTCTTCACAAAATGCCGATGGCGGTAGCCGATGTCGCTGAAGCCAGCAAGACGTGATCGCGTGACTTTAAGGCGAGCGAAAGTCCTTGGATCCATGATTGTTTGCCATGTTCGACAGACTGAAGCGTAGCGAGCGGAATCTTCATGAAGAAGAAGGACTTCTAGGATATGAATCTGAATCTCTACCGTTAGAGAGTTCCAAAACATTTTGCAGGCTGCTGCCTGAGCGGCGGCCCTGATATCTCGAGATAATGAGGAGAATATGAGATCTGTGGGAGTGAGTCGTGGAGGCATTACGCCATCCGGTATGGCGGAAGCATAATATCGTTGCAGAAACTTTTTCTTGGGGAACTCGGATTAAGTGACGAGCGCAGGACATCGAATTTGTTTCGCCTGGGTTAGATATACATACGGCACTGTTAATCAATAAATCTCACTCGGAACGGTCGCTTGCCATTTTGGCTCAGGTTGAACTATGATCAGGCATTTGATACTCCTAGATGAGCCAAGACCCTATCAACATAGTGCTTACTAGCCCAGAGACACGTTCTTGCTGGAAGCTACTTGTCCCTTGCACGAATGTATTCCTTTCGAATCTCATTCACTTCCGTCTCCTCTCCACGGCTCAACGCAGCCCATTGGGGTTGCTTCTGAAATAGACGAACAGCATTGATATACTAATCCACAACATATCAGCAATACACTGAAAACTAGGTGATTTGGCCCAAAAGCGTTCAGCACTCACATTGCCTTCGTCTACGGTGAAACGATGATAAATCTCCGCTGGTAAAATGAGCAAATCGCCAGCCTCAACTTTTATCCTAACCCATCTATCCTCTGCATCTCTCACATCAAAATATCCCGAACCCTTCATGATGTATCGAATCTCCTCATCCTCATGCATATGCTCCTCGTAGAACATCTTAATCTTGTCCTCGAATGCTTCACCCATGGCGACTGGCGAGATGGTAATCTCATCGCGGCTAGCATAACCACGCGCTTTGGCTAACTCGTCAACTTTGGTTGCAGAGGAGGGTAAGGAGGGTGGGAAGGTGTAGTGAAGTACTAAGAGTAATGAGAGATCGATGTGAGAGGACACAATGCCGGAGTCATGTGGGAGACGGCAGTCGCCCTTGTATGTCAGTCTTGATGTGAAATTTGCTGGAGGGGAAAGGTAGACCATACAGGCTTGTTGTCGTGTAAGTAGATCCTCATGTTGTACAACAGCTTTTCAATTTCTTCACGATAAAGGGTTGTCTCTAGGCATGAAAGGTCATATGGAGGTCCGTGAGGAATTGTACACCTCCATTGCAGGTCAGGGCGTATGTGTAGCACAGGATTGAAGCTCGTTACACAAACAAGAAAGCCAAGCCGTCATGGGTTGCGATGCGGATGCATCATGCAAACAAGTGTAAAGACTGTTTCTAAACTTCTAGAATGGTCTTAAAAATACGAAAGTGGTATCAAGGCATTCAATTCCCTTTGGAGATCCAGTTCGGAGGTCTGTCGTGAGTTCATTCGTCATTGTTTTTCAGAAAGAGAGTTGTCGAAAGAGGATAAGAAATGTTGAGACATCTCGACGAATATATCAATGAATACTTGATGACAGAGCTAAGCAGGTGCTCGAATGTAAAGCAGCCTGCGGCTATCAGCCAACGCAAGAACATGATACAAATCGACGAAAAAGGTTTCTAGGAATGGAGGCTTGTAGCATCTTGAAGGTGCAATCCGACCAAAAAACATCACAGGCTTGATACCTTCTGCCATAAAGACAGCCCGTAGTCCGATTTCGATGGTAGGTTTTGCTGATCTCGATCTTGGATGACGCAATGATAGGTATCTACTGATCCTGCCAGGAATATTGGTGCTAGCATAACACGCGAAGTAAGAGACCAAGCAGAAGCTAATCTGCTGATCTTCCGTGAATGGTTTCATGAGAACGTGCTCCAAGAACATCCCGACACGCTCTCTGATGCCGTACTGGTACTTCCCGAGGGGCAAGCAACGCCGGAGTACAGAGATGATATAAATCCGTAAGTCATCCGAGGATTAACCCGGAGTATAGTGCTAAAGTGCGCCCACAAGTCCTCCTAGTATCCTCGGAATTCTGGGAGAGAATACCATAGCAATGGTCCTTGGACTCCCACACCTTGTACTACCTAGTAATTGCTATGTTTTCCAGCTGTTGCATCGCTGAAATTCTCTAATCGGACAAATGCCGTATCAGTCGCGAGCCAGTGGCAGAAAAGAGCATCGCCCAATATCTGCTTCCCTTATCGGTGCCAAAGGCAACTGAGGATTCGCTAACAAAGGAAACATCCTACTCACTCTTCCCAGGAAGCGACGGTATGCTCTTCAAGCTCGCACTTGCAGCTTTTGAGAACGCAGGCTGGCCAACGAAAGTTCAAACAGGCAGATACACATTCTCGTTGGGAACGGATGTGCGTGATCTGGGCATCGAGGCTACTAAACCGACGTGAGAATTGCAGCAAAAAAACAATTCTAGCGTGCGACAGAAAAGTAAGCCAAACATGCGAGAAAATAAGGTACTCGCAGCCTCGTAGTTCCTGTGAGCACGAATCAGAAGGACGTTGTACTAGCGTATTCTAAGCCTAAAGATCCCAGCTGTCGATCCAAGATTAGATTTCTTGGCGTTGTTTGCGCTCCCCTCATCCGTTCATCTTACATAGGAAGGGAGCTCCAATTCCTCGCCTTTGCATAATTATCCTAAGCAAAATATCAATTGACATCGATTGCACATATACTCAGGGTCTATTACGGTGGAAGAGCCTCAAGGACAAGAGGACCCATTCGGCATCATGCCCCTTGTTCATCCCACCCAAGGCGCCCTCAACAAAGTGTTTTCATCCTATCACCCATTGACCTCCGCACACCCTAAGGAATCACACACCAAACCTGACTTTTCAGCCTGGAGCGTAGCTGAAGATGCCAAAAGTAAGGCCACCCAATTAAGCAATGAAGCTACCCGCGAGATTCAGAAAGCGAGCCAGAAAGCTCAAGCAAAGACGGGGCAGATAGAGCTATATTCAGCCAAATACTATGCTGCATGTACCTTTGGTGGGTTGGTGGCCTGTGTAGGTATACTAAAATATTGAGATACAAGGTAATAGCTCATGAGCAAGACAGGGTCTCACACATACAGCCGTGACACCTCTCGATCTGGTCAAATGCCGTCGTCAAGTAGATTCAAAGATGTATAAAGGCAACTTTGAGGCCTGGGGAAAGATCGGTCGAGCAGAAGGTCTTCGTGGTATCATGACTGGCTGGAGCCCTACGTTATTTGGGTACTCGGTAAGTTTTCTATCCCACTCTCCAGCGTTGATACCCTGCTTATCAAGCTTAGGCACAAGGAGCATTCAAATACGGTGGCTACGAGTTTTTCAAGAAATTCTACTCTGATCTCGCAGGCGAGGAAGCTGCTTATCGATATAAGACCGCTCTTTATCTCACTGCTAGTGCGTCAGCGGAATTCATCGCTGATGTTGCGCTCTGCCCATTCGAGGCTGTGAAGGTCAGGATGCAGACCACAATTCCACCTTTTGCTTCTGGGACATTCAACGGGTTGGGTATCATTACTAGCAAGGAAGGCACTGCAGGGTAAGTACACTTTTAGTGCTTCTGGAGCCGAAGCACGTTGCTGATGAGCTGCTTAGCCTCTATAAGGGCCTTTATCCTCTATGGGGTCGACAGATTCCCTATACAATGATGAAATTCGCCTCATTCGAGACCATCGTTGAAGCTATATACGGCCGCATGCCAGGCAAGAAGTCTGACTATGGCCGGGGGACCCAAACTGCTGTCTCCTTCGCTGGAGGTTATCTTGGTAAGCCCCGTTCACTACAGTGTTTCATTGTTGACTCCGACTAACCATCACCAGCTGGTATTCTCTGCGCCATCGTCTCTCACCCAGCTGACGTCATGGTAAGCAAACTCAACGCTAATCGTCAGCCTGGTGAAGCCTTTGGAGCCGCAACGGGACGTATCTATAAGGACATTGGCTTCACCGGACTGTGGAACGGCTTAGTGCTCAGGATTTTCATGATTGGCACATTGACATCTCTCCGTGAGTTTTTTCAGACATTCAGGGTTATAGGAGGATAGGCTGACATTATAAATTAGAATGGGGTATATATGACAGCTTCAAGATCTTCATGGGTCTTCCAACGACAGGGGGAGCTGCTCCACCGCCGAAGCAGACCGCGAACGTGTAGAATCCGACATTGGAACGAGGGCGTAGGGCGATCAAAGAGGTTGAAGCTATGGCTTGGCTGCAGAGACCGCCTTGCGAAGTAAGATGATGGGTAGTCTGTTGAAGAAAGGTTGTATATTTATGTATATTGCACAAATTGCACTTTCAGCAATTAAGGTCCAAAAGACAGCTCCATAGCTTGGGTTGAGAAGTCTATCATCTCGGCCGTGTATCAGTTGACCTGTGCCTCAGATTCTGCACATGGCAATCGCAAACACCAGGGCTCGCATGGGCATCCTTATCGCCTATCATAGGCTCTAAGGCAAAACTTCGCCAAGCCGCTAGGACATATCTCCACGCGAACATCCTCACGTCATAAAACGCTGGAGTCTGGGCGTTGGATAATTCAAATACAAAATCTTTCCAGACCGCTGCAATGCTCCTATCACGTAAATCCATCCTTCAACACCTCACTGCTCACCACTTCTCCATCGTCGGTAAATCGCCCTTCCCAAGCTTCCATATAACCCTTGGGACATCCCACTGACGCTTGCGCCAGTACATTGAACATCCGCCTTCTCCGCCCACATATTCTGCGCATTAGATCTATCAATTATGGCCGAGCAAGCCAGATCCGGCAGCCCTATCGTCTCCCACGGCCGCGGCGGCGCCGGCAACATCGCCCCGGACGAAAAAGCCTACACAGATGGTGAAATCGTGCGCGAAGGCCCCATCGGCGATCAAGGCGACGGGCCATACAGCACTGGTGTATGTC
>JASZXT010000829.1:0-10342 GCA_035521555.1 Lecanoromycetidae sp. Uapishka_2 | reverse complement strand
GCCGTATCATACCATGATATCATGATATATGGAATGGTATGATATACCATCGACCGCCTTGTGTGACACTGGTATCCACTTTGTTGTCACGACGCCCCCCTCCCTCTATGGTCATCGTCCTTCAGCCAAGAGTCTGGGGCATTTGGGTGACGAGATTCATCGCCATTCCGCGACACGGCAGACTCAAACACAGACTCGTTGCTTTCCACCATCTTAGCAAAGGCGTGGAATGGTCTAGTGCCTCGCTCCAAATCAACCTTAGACACTGGTCTTGTCGCAGCTATCGACTTAAAATCGGCTCCTAAGTGTGGTAATAAGACAGACTCGGAGCTTGCAACATACTTGATGCGCGCCTCGAATACGGATCGGCCTTGTGGACGTGCTGAAATGGTTCTGGACCTTTAGAGGTTCGCTGTTGAACCACTCCGTTCCTAAGGGCTCCATTGAATCCCAAAATGCATTTCGCCGCGCGCTCAGACTCATTTGAGTCGTATGTTTAGTCATAGTGTAAATCCACGCTGACATATTAGTATCTACGACAATCTGAGGCAGACGATATAGCCTCTGAAGCACCGAACGTAACCGTCGGCGTTTCGCGAAGACGAATCCAGTCCAAATCGAGACCGAAAGTAATAAAAAGCGTCCAAGAGGTTTGCAACGAAAACCTTGCACTTTAAATACAGCATGCCAAGAATACTGCGATTGGCAAGGTTGTCGGCCAGGCTTCGTTACAGGACTGTCGGCCTACCCCTTCAAACGCCAACTACCTTGTTTCAAACCAACGCTAGTGGGATTCCCTCTGCCAAGCTCAAGGAACTTCACGTCAGATACTCTATCTCTTACAACTATTAGCATGACTCCGTGATTGGGAAAGCAAGAACATAGGTAATGATAATCATGAGGCGACTTCATCCACGGCGCGCGAGGCATTCCCAAAATCTAGAGAAAGGAGTGCGGAGAAAAATTGGTTGAGTACCTAAGTATAAAGACTCTTCAAAATGCTGCTACATTTCTCATCCACTTGAAAGGTTGACAGTAAACTACCCATAGCTTTGGTAACATTTCACCATTAAGTCTCATTCACCATGTGGCCATTACCAAAATGCCTTGACATGTCCTCCTTCACTTTCCCCCTAGTCTCGCTCCTCTTCATCACCAACATCCTCCACAAACCCTCGCCTATTCTCGTCACCGCCCAAGACACGGAGTGGCTCCTCGGCACCCTCGTCGTCCCGGATGGGAAAGACTACTGCTGTGTAATCTATGCCTACAACATAGGGCACTGCGCAAACGCGATTACGGCATGCCTCTTCTCCCCTCATCCTGCTGTCAAGAGCCTCGACTCGGACGGGACCTCCGACGGGCAGCAGGTATGCGACCTCTGGCAGACGGACAAGGCGAAGGCGAAAAATACGGGTTCATTCAATTTCTATCTATGGGACTCCAAAAATGACGTATGCGGATTGGCGGACATCAATTTCGACACACGATATGTGAATGCTACCGACGGCCCAATGCCATGGGATTTCCCTCAAACGAAACCGTATAACTCGCAGTGGACGGGAGCGAAGGGGAATGAGGAGCCGGTACTGGTGGATTGTACGCTTCCTAATTTGAATAACGGGACTTTCTGTGCATAGGACGGGACTTGACATGTTGTTTGTAAGTACGGGTTCTGTGGACGTAATCGTCATGAGTGTTGGTGGAGGCGGGAGAGGATAGTTTGATTTTTGAGCACGGCTGGCTTTGTTCGGGCATATATACAGGAACGGAAAGAGTTGATTGACTTGGAGGTCTTTGATTAAGGAAGCATTCTGTCTGTTCTAAAACCTATCTTCGTCGATTGACTCAGTCAATTTTGACACTGGATCTTTGTATGTCAACAACCGTCTTACTTGCTGCCATGGATAGCCCAAATTTCATTACGACTTACAAGTTGAATTCTGGCTCGCTGGATGTCGCATCTTATTAATCTTAACGACGGCCAGAAAAAAGAATCCCAATTCACGAGAGGGAAAGACTCGCCGACCGATCAGCCAGACGCATAATCGTTGGTTCTCGGTACAGCTTTGTCGTTAGGAGTTCCCTCCCTCTACGGTTATCGTCTTTCAGCCAAGAGTCTAGTTTAGTTAGGTAACGAGATATATCGCTATTTCCTAAAACGTTAAACTTAAGGTAGATATAAACTCGTTACTTTCTATAGACTCGGTAAAGGCGTAGAAACGGTTTAATACCTCGCTCTAAATTAACCTTCGATACCAGGGTAGCCTTATCGTAGTTATTAACTTAACGTCGGATCCTAAATATATGAACAAGATAGATATAGAGCTTATATTATATTTAGTATAAACCCTAAGTATAAATTGAATTTATAATATGTTAAACTAGTTCTAGACCTTTATACGTTCGCTATCAGACCGCTCCGTTCCTAAGGCTTTACCAAATCCTATAATCTATTTCGCCGCGCGCTCAGTCTTATATAAGTCGGAAATATAGTCATCGTCATCGAGTTTCCAATACTCTCGCTTTGCGATTCTGACGCAAAAACTTATGATTGCTTGCTTATGATCAAGTATCATGGGTGTTGGAAAGCCGTCTCTTATCATCCATCGAAGCAACTTATTCCAAAGCCAATTCGGAAAATATGTCATTAACGTACCGGTCCCAACTGCTTCGATGTGATATAGATATATTCCAGGGAAATTATACACAACAGACGCCAGCAATTGTGGGGGTATGCCGTTAATCTTTTTAAAAAAAACAAAAGGCGCGGGGACATTAGTCCTAATATCCGCAGCGACATTGAGGTAAACGGCGATGGTATATGACAATAATTTGGGTAAAGAGACTCCCCTCCCCTCGTCATACATTACTTCACTCCTCCCCTTGTCATACGTCCTTCTGAGTTCCTTGACAAAAATATCGCTTCCGGTCTTTACATCACAGATTTTGAGGTACTGCCTCACTTTACGAAACATAAGCTTCTCACATTTCAGTAATGAGGTTCCAAACTCATTTGAAATGCATGCGGAGTCTACACTTTTTGCCTGTAGGCGATGTAATTGGATGTGAAACTGGTCGAAGCCACGAGCAATGTTGTCATCGGGTCCGAGGTATTTGCGATATCTATTCGAGATACTGTAAGACAGCTTGAGAAGACGAGTATAATTTGAATCTTCCTCAAGATCGGGATCGGTGCTAGTCTTCGTTTCAGAGCAACACCTAGGTATAACATTGAGTATGCGCTGAGTTGATGGCAAGGTTTGTATTTCTTTTGTCGCCAGAATTGAGTCGGAATGTTTTCTAGTCTCTTCATCTTTAAGTTCGGACTTGACGGGAACCATCAAGACGTCTGCTGCGTCCTTGGATGCTTCTGATTGCCTTGCCGCAATTCTAGAAGCTTGTTGCTCAGCTACAAGCGCAGACTCTGGCAAAGTAGTCGGGATGTCTTCCTCCTCATCTTCTGAGAATGGGGACCAGCTACGGTCACTGTTTCCGTGGCTGGTGAGAGGCTGATCTTCAATTGGGTGAGGCCCCTCCTCGTCTAACAAGCCCCGGCTCCCGATTTCTTCAATATAAGCCTTGATGACGTCCTTGTGCCTTCGTATCACAGAACTCCGGAATCCGTCCCTTACTAATTCTCGTCTGAATTCTTTCCATACCGCCTTATCATCGTTGGAATATGTGCTGAGTATTGAACCCTCGCCTTTGTTGCCGTCGGCCGAGAGAAGATGGGCAGTGATATCGTTGACTGCCAGTCGAAGCTCTTTGAGATCGCCGCCACTCTCTTTCATCTGCCTTTCCACCCTTCCCACCGACCCTGCAGTATGTATGTTCAGATATAACGACAGAGCATGCGTATGGTAGGTAAGCTGCCCTCTTTGGTCGCGTATATCCTCCACTTTGCCATTGCCGAAGCGAATTTTTTGCCATAGCTTCCTTTTGCTTCTCTCTTCCTCGCTTAGAGCACTGTATTTGACCAAGACGATGTCCAAGACTCTGAGGACTTTCTTACATCCATCCAGTATTGTCTCCAGCTCTTCGCAGTCTTCATTCTCGTTTAGCGTGCTGTTGGCATCCTCCAGCTCCCTTTGGAATCGTCGCAATACAGTATGGCAGCTCCAAACTTCTCTAGTAAGCTCATCATATTCTCCGCAAGCCCTTCGAGCATTTTGAACAGTCTTCCAAGCTAGTCCGGTTATCAGGACTGCGTCGCCAACGGAGTAGCCGAACGACATGATAAGGAGCTGGTAACAGGCGGGACAGCGTTGCGTCCTCGAACGACACACAAGAGACTGTACTCATGTTTAGAGTCAACTTCGGTAGGGTACAGGCTGAGCCTGACGCTCAGCCTTCTCTACACGAGCGGGGAAAAGTTGAGCTGCACCTTCATGCATTAGTGTGTAATACGAATAAGCTTTGAGTAGTCATTGCTTGTACATAGGACGTGTCAAGCCACGAGGCCACACCATTTGCATAACAACTAAATGACCTTATTTGTCTAACAACATATGCTTGATACCTTGTTCCACATCACGACCAGAGACACGATACCTGTTTTGTGCATGTTGCACTGAACTAGTGCTTCATGCTTCTAAATGTACAATCGTGATCGAGTCCATCACAACGATCCACCTGTGCGATGATGACAAGAGATCGTTGCACCTTGTTAAGAGTATCTTGGCCATTATATATGTTCCAAATTTCCTACAAACTCCATCTCACCAGAATCATTATGTTAGGGAAAGTCGTTTTTGAGTCGCGCATCCAATTCCTCTCGCGACTCCCCACATCTGCCTCGGGGTCGGGCCGGATGTTTACGGCCAAAGGTTTGCTGGAAGACATCGATCGTCTCTGATGTCAAGGTTGACGAGCAATCGCCACGGGTATTCGGCGAGGTTTGATGCACTGTTGCTGTAGAGCCTTCGTTAGGCGGCCTTGCAAGAAAAACCCGGCCTTGTCCATCTGCAGGGTATTTTATTTTTGAAATTGACGCCTCGGAGACTTGGACTTCTCGGTCTGGAGAGGCCTTTCGGACCTTGCCATCAATGTCATTAGCAGGCCAGCTTGCTTTGTACAAGTCAGTTCTAGAAGCTTTACTATCAGACACGGCTTCTGTAATGCCTGGACGTGATGTAAGGTTTTCCAAATCCCCTTTCGGCTCGTCAGGAGGCGCTTCCTTTTGTGTTTGCTCCGCAAGGAAGGATCTTAATACCACGTTAGGCGATTTAAGGGCTTCGGTGCTCGAAGCGTCTTCAGTTGATTTGGTGTCTGATTCGGAGCTTGTCGTTGACTCTGAATAGGCATGAAGGGTCTCGACGCCTTTGCCCTGCAGCTGGTCAATCATGGGATGGGGTCCCACAGATTTATTGGCATCCGAGTCAACACACGTGGAATCTACCGAGTCCATTGAGGGTTTCATCCGCGAGTTCGCGCTTGGTGTGGCGTCCGAATACTGCTTGGTCTGGAAGCAAGCCGATATAGGAGGGTCCACTGCCTGTAGATCGGAGCAAGTAGCACTTTGCGTATCAGATCTACGTCGTGAACGAGGCAGCTCATCTGAACGTTCATCATCGAACAAGCCGCGGCTTCCAAGCTCTTTCACGTATGCTTGGATAAGATGCTTATGCTTGCGTATGATATTACTTTTGAAGCCGTCGTCGATTAATTCTCGACGGAACTCTTTCCATACGGAATGATCGTCGTTGGTATGTGTCGTAAGAACGGAACTCCTCAGGGTTATTCTTGGATATCAAATGTGCCGTAATTCCATTAACAGCAATCTTGAGATCTTTAAGGTCTCCACCGGCGTTGTCCATTTGCTTTTCTATACGCCCAATGCTTCCCATCGAGACCATGTTGACGAACAGGGAGGTTGCCGATGTGTAGTAGACCACTTTGGCTCGCAAATCCCTGATATCGACTACTTCACCGTTGCCGAAGCGTATTTTCTGCCATAACTTGCGTCCTCTCCTTTCAGTGGCACTCAGACCACCATATTTCTCCAATACTTTATCCAATTGATTGAGTACTTTTTCGCAGCCGCTGACTATAGTCCTCAGCTCTTCTCTACATGATTCGCCGCGTTTGTTGATAGGACTGTCCGGCTTCCCGACCTCTTGCTCAAGTCTCTGTAGAACAACGTGTAGGCCTAAGACCTCACGCGTGGTTTCGTCATATTCGCCACACGCCTTGCGGGAATTCTGGACGGTCTTCCACGCCAGTTGGGCGGTGAGGACGACATCGCCGGGGGAAAAGCCGAAAGACATGGCGGTAAGCGCAGGGTTGTCGATTTGGCCGCGGAGGAGGACATGCTGTTCACAGCATGCGGCAAAAGTATTGAGGGAGGAGCTGTGGAAGTAAGAGGCTCGGGCGACTGACAGTGGAGAAGAGTAGGAGAAGTTGGTACTGCCGTCTTTCTGGAACAATGGCGAGGCTGGGAGGACTCGGCTCAAGAATAATGGCCGGCCATGGTAGGCTGCAGAGGCTCTGACCCGCGTAAGAGACGCCACTGACGACGAACACTACAAAAGAAGCAAATTCTTGAGGCAAAAGAAGACTGGCACCAAACAAAGAGAAGTGTCAGTCGTGGGATTATCGCGTTTGAAAAAGCTAAGATCTACGAATTGACCTTACCGCATTGGAGGCTGTGTGGGTCGAGGTGGGGGTGGCTACACACTATCCCAGGTGACGCTACTACTTACCATCCCCAATTGAATTTCGTCAACAACACACGGGATTTTGGTTGTCTTACCGTAATGCCATATCTTATCAAAGCCTTCGCAACCTGTAGTTCGAGATATATCATCTCTAGAATCTGGAAGGGCTTGAAACCTAGCAACAGACGTACGAGTATGATTGCAGACAAACCAATAATGAGACATTGGACCCATAGGATTTCACTCGCCTTAGGTAGAGAAGATTGAGAAGGGGAGGATAATGCCAAATGGTCAAGGCGGTCAGGTCCGAAATTCATTTGGACAGGAATGTATCTTACTGGCAGGACGGAAATGCCCTACCGCATAACGAGACATCCTGCCCTCAATAATCTCTACTTGGCTTTACGATGTACTCACCCAACGCCCTTGATTCCTTGTGACTGAGGGACACCCTTGACATACCCGTCAATACAATTTACAGCTTCGATCACACACGTGGCAATTGCAAGTTTCATAATTTTGCGGCAAGGGAATAGTGTATGCATCATCTGTTTTGCCAACGCATCTCTGCATAATAAGTCATCGCTTGGACTTCCCCACTCCTCTCAGCGCGTTCCTACTTCAGGCTTTTCCTCTGTCACCAACTGCTGTGCGCAGACTACTGTCATTCTGCAAACTATTGTACCTTAATATTCGCACGGCCTGTTCTAGACCAACCGCATTCCTTGAGATTAGACGACAATGGCCAAAGCCACACAGGATCGACAGTCTGCAGATGCGGCTGCTTCTGCACGAGACATGCAGGAGGGTGTTGTACAAAAGGCTTCTGCAGATGATGATGTTTCCGGGCAGAAGAAGTCCTTTACTAGTTCGGCCAGCAACGCGGCGTCCGAAATAACCCGCAGAGATGTCCATACCGCTTCCTCGATAAATGCACAACGTCGCTTTCCCAAGTTCACTGCCAAAGAGCCCAGTCTTGTGCATCAAGCGAACCTCAACCGTGCCAACGGCCAAGACGTCGCGCGTTCTAGTCCAATTGACTCTTCGTCCACGGACTATTCCAAGCCAGTCCTCGTGCACAAATCATCAAATAAGACCGAGATGAGGAGGAAACCTACATCGCACGCCGCTAACGGCTCCCCAAAGCTGCCGAACCTTGAAAGCTTCTCTTTCCAAGACATCCTCGCCTCTATCGGACCCGAAGCCGATGCCTCAATCGATGCCATCGCCGAGATATGTGGGAGGAGCAAAATGAGCTTGGCAGAGGAGCACGGAAGTCATATGCCACCACAAGGGAACGTCCGAATCGCGCGAGAAAATAGCCCGGCTGACTCGGTCCCGCCCGTGCGACTCGAGACGGTTGATGAGACAAGATCAAGAAGGCCACATACCAGGTCGAAGTCGAGGAGCTTAGCTTTGGCTAGCACAACGGAAGTGAGAGATGCTGTCGCTGGCGACGCAATTGCTGCCATGTCAAATGTGACTTCCCATACCCATACCAACAATGAGGGCCGTGGAGACTCAGTCGCTTCTTCGGCCGCTGGCCAGGGCTACTTGTTGCCCCACATATTAGGCTGGCTTCGTGGCTCGAACACAGCAACGAGTGGTGATGCTTCGCAGACTGACGGTGCTGCGAGAGCGTTGCATAATCTACTTAATGACTCAGCTAGTATTCATTTGTGATCGAAGTCATTTACGTTACCTCGAATTACCAACGAAGATGGGCGCGGGAAACCCCCATAGCCTTCCTCATGCATAAAAAATAAGCAGAGCATAGCTTGTTTGGCGCGCAAGCCAGGAAACGTTTTGGTACCGCGCAGCTCTTGGCCAAGCCAAAACCCGCGTTGACGCTCCTTCTGATCACTCAACGCTTATTTCGTCTGCACCACTGCTATCCAAATCTCACATCTCCCAGCCATCAAGCCATTCGACTCAGGCGCCTACCGCTTTTGGTTTCTATGTACCCATTGTTGAGGTAAAGCACACCTATGACTATCATATACACGATTACGAAGCCAGAAACACTGAGCATCTTCTGCGGCAATATCCTGCGTCAATCGATCGTTTTTCTGCGGTGGCGTCTCAATCCCTAAAGGAAAAAGCCGTCATCTACTTTGCACGGGCGCTCCATGTCCATGTTCTGATTTCGCAATGCCTTGCGTGTCCGGGTCCGAGGCCGGGAGTCCGAATCGCAATTCTATCCCAACCTAGGATCAATGAAACACGAAGACAGGCTCCAGATGAGGCTTCTATTGTTTGTAACTGCCACTGGATTGAAACACTCCAATCATTGAGAGCTTGCGCAAGCTGGAAGCTACGTATTCAGCAAAATAAGGGTCCCCTACTCCGAAAGGGTCATACAGGGCATCTTGCACATCATATGCTACCTTGAACTTGATCACTATGAGCAAAGACCTCAAAGCGAGTGGGCACACCTTTTTCCCACATCATGTTGCAGCGGACTTGGGTCAGTCAACATTCTAGTATTCATAATCAAGCTTCATGGTGAACAAAAAACAATAGCCATCACCCAATCTTGCAGGAAACCGGCTCTTATTGCCACCAAAAGTCCACTGGAAGCTTTCAACCCCCCTGACAAATCCTCTACATCATCATTTCTCGTCTTCCCTGGGCCCTCCCAATCAGAAAGCTCAACAATCCCACGATGATCGACAAGTAGGCCGCTTGCTCCAGCTTTCCACCCAAAAGATGATGCTCAAGTTCCAATTCTTGTCCGAGACACAAGCCTTGCCGCACAGTGGACCGAACAGCGCAATAAATGCCGCAATAGAATCCAGCGGCGAGGAATATCAGGTGCATGTTGTCATCGATGAAGCGCTCCATGTTATGTTTGATTTTGCGGTCAATTCTGATGTAGAAGGGGCTTTCTAAGGATGGGCGTTAAAAAGAAAGAATGAGTGGTGGGAAGGGAAATAAGTAAGGAGAGTGCTTTCTAGAAATGTTTGATCATCACAAAGAATCCAGTAAAACAACGAATTCAGGCACTCAAGCACTTTGTACCGCATAGCTGTGTTTCTGCGCCCTTCTTCCTGCGGAGCATTTCCAGACATCCACGGAAAGGGCTAGTATTACATGGGGGTCAGCCTGGAACATGATGGCTCTTTAAAGCTGAGTTCTAGCACAGCTTGTCAAACGCTTCTATTGTGTTCCACGGATATTACTCCATTCACCAGGTGAAATATACGAGAGAATCGCCCAGACTCCAAAATCATAGACTTGCAGAACATTTCTACCGAAAAATCGTGTCAGTGTTCCTTGTGCAGGCTTCGAGTGTGGCTAGTGTAATACACATAGAAACAAGAACACAACAGCCAAGCCGTCTTCACTTTCGAATTTGAGAAATCTCAATTGTACGAGATGAATAATTAACATCTTTCCACTTACAATGTCGTATTAAGCGTAATATTGACAGAACCTCGTACTTTACCCTTGCCATCACCCATAAAGCGTAATTCATCCTAGACCTCCCACTCCAAACACCCATACCCTCCCATCCAAAACCCCACTACCATACTTCCCAACCACCCACAATCTCACTCCCCTCCATTCCGTACCCTATGAGCCCCAATCCACCTAAAAAAACACCAAACCCCCCACCCAACAAACATTAGCAGCGCTAATTCTGCAGTCTTCTCCACTGCCAGCATCACAGAGTCTACATA
>JASZXT010000828.1:0-10407 GCA_035521555.1 Lecanoromycetidae sp. Uapishka_2 | reverse complement strand
GTTGGTGGGGAGGGGAGGTAAATACCATGATGTGAGCTTTGAGCAGGATTTGTGGCGGGGAGTTCAAGTTGGAAGTGTAGGAGAAAGTAGAATGGCATCGAGAAGCTAATTTACAATATTGCTATAGCCTTCCCGTCCAATTCTCATCACCAATAGCTCCCAGGGACGCATCACCAACCATGACGAAGAACCAGACGCCGACTATCACACCGTCCATATTTACCCTCAGAATTTACTCGTCGCCCGCATTGCGAATACCCCTGATCACCATGAAACTTTCGTCCAACAGTTCCTCACCACGAATGAGAAGAGAAGCCACACATCGTACAAAGAGCATACAGAGCAGGCCCAGCTCGCCGATCCCAAGTACAACAGAGCAGAACACGCAGCATTGGCACAAACGAAGCGTCTCAGTTACGGCCACTTAAATAGCCCATCCATCTTCATCTGTGGTCACATTTCCCGTGATACAAGGTGCGGAATCATGGGGCCACTATTGCAGCAAAAGTTCATGGATATCATCCATGGCGGTAAACATCCACTCGGATTCCAAGGCATTGTGAATAGTAGAAAAGCCCGCGCAAATGACGAGACTTCTTTACTTTGGATTAAAAATCGGCTGCTGGCGTCCACAGTGTCGTTGGTCAGTCATATTGGAGGGCATGCCTTTGCTGGCAATGTCGTGGTATACCTCCCAACAAATTGGAGATTGAGGGATCATGATGTTCGTAGTCCGTTGGCTGGAAAGGGGATTTGGTATGGGAGAGTTGAACCGAAGCATGTTTGGGGGATTGTAGAGGAGACGATTCAGAAAGGGCGTGTGATTGAGGAGTTGTTGAGGGGTGTCCATATGAGGCCGAGAGTTTTGGACAGTGCGGAGATGATAGAGGAGGAAAGAGTAGATCGTGAGAAGTCTAGAGACTAGGAGACAAGCAACGAGGAACCCGAGGAATATCTGTAGCCAAGCTTGAGAGCATGTAAACGTAGAGTGTGTTATCCGTCAAGGAACCCCACTATGTCTATCAAAGCTTCCAAATCTCCCACCCTTCGGGATTAATCTTCTGAAGCATTCCACCTAGCGGGCCTTGGATCTCTTTTCCACCTTTCATGGATTTTGGACCTGCGTAGAAATTGACAAAGCCTTCCGGGCCAGATATCAAGATAAGTCTCTTGGAGGTTACACTGTCATTACCGTCATTGATAATCCTTTTGGAAGGCGCAGCTTTAGCGAGGTGGGTTCTTAGCAGACCCTCATCGATGTATGAGCTTTCTTCATCAATGAGATAGTCCACCGTGACTTTACCCGCACTTTCTGACTTCAAGGCCTCCACTTCCTCCACCAGGCGAGTCTGAACTAATGGCTCTGGAGGAGAGCTTTTATCCATAGTCGATCCCTTAGTTTGGGTGTCTGGTTTCTCTCGTAAATTGTCTGCCAGACTCCTTAGTTTTGGGATGACGCCATCTTGCACTTGCTGGGCTAACGAGGGCTCGAGTCCTCTAAAAGAATCCTCTCGTCGCCTATTTGCCCACAGAATGCGCAACACCGGCCCACGTTCGGGAGATGCTGCTCGTTGTTTGTACAAAGTATGTGCAATCTGCAGAGCAGGCGCTATACCAGTTCCTCCAGCTATGAACAGAACCTCATCCACATCCTTAGGAAGTTCGTACTCGAGTTGCGGTCCCCTCATATGAACCAGAGTCCCTCGACTGATCTTGTGCAAGAAAGTCGAAACTTCGCCTTGCGGCTCCTGGCGGACAAAGAGTCGTAATTGCTCCGGCTCCGCATCTGATGGCGGTAATGGTGTGTATGCTCGCGCGATTTGCAGTTCAGGTTGCATCACCTGCACACTCCAGACACCTGCCTTCCATGCTGCGGCGACATTTTCTGTGTTTTGGCCTTTCGGTAGGGATTGGAGGGTGAGTATACTACTAGTCGAAGAGACCTTTTCTCTTTTCTCAAGGATGAAGGGTGTGAAAAATCTAGGATTGAGGATCACAGATCGATGTGGATCTGTTTGCCATGTCCAAATCTTGTAGCCTATGAAAGTAGAAATTGCAATGAGGATTATTTTTCCAGGTCCTATGCGAAAACTACGACGCGTTTTGGCTCTGGTGGGGTCGTCTGTCGGTTCTTCTCTGAACGCACCATCGGCTATCTTGGAGTCCTTAGTGGTACCAGATTTTGGATGCTTGGCCTTGGATGGTCTGGGTCCGGGATTGTGTCCACCAAAACCTGGAGAAGACTGCCGACTTGCATAGCCGCGGGCAGGAATCAAGTATAAAGGGTTTTGAATGTCACCGGGCTGACAACGGACGCGCGAGTACTGACTGCATCTCTGTATGCAGTACCAGCTTCGCATTGAGAGCTTCTGGAGAGAAAGACTGAGCTGTTGAATGTTCGTCAAGGTGAAGAACAGATGAATTCAAAACGTCAATATCAAGAGGCAGATCTAAGCTCAACGCGGAAAGTGCAAGCGTCGTCCGCAAAAGGAAAGGCTCCTATCGCCGTTTTCTGCACGCGACTTCAAACTTTATATACAAGTATTTCACTGTATAGCGTACCATTCAACTTACTTTCCTGGTACATTTGGGGTGATGAATAGAGTCGTTAGCACGATGATCTTGAGAGCCTTGCAATGACCGTTCTGACGCTACGGTAGCCATGTCCAGGATCCAGTATGGAAATCTTCAAGCCCCTCGAGACTCGCTCGAATTGGCGTCCCTTGCGTCCTCCGATGCAGGGGCATCGCACAGCTCCAGATCATCCTCTCCCTTTGGCATCTCCTCTTCTCGAAAGCTTTCCCTTTCAAACGATGACCCTCTAGCTGCCAACAACCCAGCAGCGAGTCGGCCAACTCCTCACAACCGCTCATACTCCGTCTCCTCCGCATTTGACTTCGCGTCAAATCTCTTTCCACTTTCCTCGACAGCAGCCGGCTACACAGCCCTTGGGGATCCCAGCTCTACGCCATTAGATCTCAATGGCGCCTCTCTCGAGAAACACAAGTCCCTGACCTATCTGAACGGCCTCTCCCTAATCGTCGGCCTAATCATTGGCTCGGGTATATTCTCGTCGCCAGCACAGGTCAACATAAATGCAGGATCATACGGGGCGTCGCTGGTAGTATGGACAGTAGCAGGCATATTGGCATGGACAGGGGCAGCAAGTTACGCAGAGCTCGGAGGAGCCATACCCCTGAATGGTGGAGCGCAAGTCTATCTGAGCAAAATATTCGGTGACTGGGCTGGTTTCCTTTTCACCTGGTGCGCTGTCTTTGTTTTGAAGCCAGGCTCGGCGGCGATCATCTCGATCATCTTTGGGGAATACATGGTCCGCGCCATCGTCGGCGCAGAGGCCGAGAATGCAAGCGCATGGATCAACAAAGGGGTCGCCTTGGCCGGCCTGGCAGCAGTCACCATCCTCAACTGCATATCGACGAAACTCGGCACGCGCATGGGCGACATCTTCATGTTCTTCAAGTTCATCGCCCTCTTCGGGATTACCGTTATCGGAATAGTCGTCGCAGCTACAGGATTCAATTGGCATGGCACACCCAACAACGATTGGAGGACAACAGGCTGGTTTGAAGGAACAAGCACAGATCCCAGCAGCTGGGCCGTGGCTCTGTACGCTGGCTTGTGGGCATTCGATGGGTGGGACAATACCAATTACGTTGTTGGCGAGTTCATTCACCCGCACAGGGATCTTCCGCGCGTCATCCATACCGCGATGCCACTAGTCATACTCTCCTACCTCTTCGCGAGCGTGGCCTACATCTTCGTCTTACCCCAAGACGTCATCATCTCATCCAACACAATAGCAGTGCAATTCGGTTCCGTGGTCTTTGGCCGCATCGGCTCTCTCGTGCTCTCATTGATCGTCTCTGCGAGCTGCTTTGGCGCCCTGAATGCCACAACTTTTACCAGCGGCCGGCTGGTGTATGCAGCAGGCAAAGAAGGGTTCTTGCCAAGTCTGTTAGGACGTATTGGCATGCCTGGTAGTGGTGAGCCTATCAACCGCTTACAACGGAAATCTTGGGCTAGTAGAACGATGACTCGACTTATTGGTGACGATGAAGGCGGGTTCGGCTTCACGCCCATCAATGCCATGATCTTCAACGCTCTCCTCACGGGTGCGTACATAGTAGTTGGCGAATTTGGGACTTTGGTTACGTTTTACGGTGTGGCGGGTTATACATTCTACTTCCTCACTGTACTAGGTCTGATTGTGCTACGGGTGCGTGAGCCGTATCTGGAGCGCCCGTACAAGACGTGGATTAGTACGCCTATCATCTTCTGCTGCGTGAGTTTGTTTTTGTTGAGCAGGGCTGTGTTTGCGAAGCCGGCCCAGACCCTTGTCGTCGTAGCGTTTGTGGCGGCTGGGGTGCCGGTTTACTTCTGGAGGGTCAAAAATAGAGGGAGGAGGAAGGGGGAGGAAGGGAGTTGGAAGTTCTGGAGACGGTGGGGAAGAAGTTGAGATCTGGGCAGGGGTAAGGGATTTGTATATATGCTGGGTAAGCTGCGCGTTGCATGAATGAAGCCATTCGTATTATTGAGCTGGAAGATCACATGCTATTGCTATGCTGTTCTGTATTGTGCTCTGCGAGGCATTCGATCGATATGGGTCATAGTGTACAACTTTGAGCAAGCTGGGATATGATCGTGATGAAGTGATAATTTTCGAATCCGTGGGATTGGGTGAGTTGCTGAAAGCAAATGGAGAATTTGCCGAAAAAGCGGAGTGGAGCTTGAGAGGGTGTCATATTGATTGCCATACGTGGAAGAGCCAAGCTGGGAAGCCAAATCTGACACCTGACCATGGGAAAGAAGCTCGCGCATCAGCTCGAATGCTGGGTAGGCCTCCAGCAAGGCAGCGCTCACAAGCTCTGAACAGAACTGCGACACCAGACCAGTCCGACGGAACGACCCCACTGCTAGCTTGCCTCACTTGACTGCAATTTCGATTTGATCCTGAGCTGATGATTTGAGCCTTCTTACTGGGGCGCTGGGTCGTAAGGAAGACGAAGGATTGCGTATAGTTCTCGAACTTTTGCATCGGGCGCAGCTATTGTCCCCTGCATCGGGTCCTTGCTATCATCCATCATCCATGGTGTTTCCTCTGCCCATGATTGTAGATCGTCCGCCGAAATCAACCAAAGCATTTCTCCCAAGGGCGTATTATCGTCGCTCATCATCAAACGGCGCAGAAGTCGAAAGTAAGACTCGTCCTCATCTCCGAAGTTCGCAAAATAGCACAGTTTGATATTCCTCAAGTATCTCATACGCGACAGAATGAGCCACCAGAAGAACCCAAAAACCCATTTACGTACTCCTTCGCCGTCTACTAACAGGTGTTGTAGCTGACAGCCTTTCCTTAGTCTATCAATGAGCGCATCGACGTCGCTACACTTTTCCTCGCTCATCAGAGCCGGCAAGTCCTCATCAGGATCGCCGAGCAGAATCCTGCATTTTCTTATTCGCGTAGGATCTACCTGGATGGTATCTGGAACGTTCGTAAGATTGGCATACCAAAGTTGAACGTCAAAAACATTCTCTGCAAGAAAGACGGCGATGGCCTCCTCCCGAACCTGGCGGCTGGCCAGCAACAAGTTGGTGTTCAAGCTGCAGTACAGGCGCAGGGAACTATCATCGTTGCCAACGATGTCATAGTGGTGAATATAAGTCGTTATGGGGGCGGCAGGGTCGACAAGGACACAGTGATAGATCATGGTACGTATCTCCAATGAAAGGGAAAGAAGGGGAAAGACACCGTGGCGTTGGAAAGCGTTCCGACCAGGCATCGCAAGCGGACTGGAGGTAGGGAGACTGGAGACTTTGACATTCTCGCCTTGATATTGGCTGTCCTGAATGCAGCGAGCGCGTTAGCCTCAATGAACAGGCAATTGAGATGGTAAATTAGGTGAGACTGAGATGCTACATTCACCTACGTACCAAGGCATGTGCCCATGAGGCAGGAAATACGTTGGACATCGCTCCTAAGGTCAATGTGACACGTCAACGATATGCTGGATTGGCTGTATAATAGAGATGGAGATTATAAACTCCCAGAATGGGACTAGATATTTGGGGTTTGGAAGAGGTCGAACGTTTGATGAGATGAAGTGAGTCCGATGTAGTAATTGAAGCTAGGTCAAATCAAGAATCCCATATTCATTTTCTATATTCACGTGACCCGACATTTTGGTACGAGAAATGTCTTCCATGCATCACTTTCGTCTCCAATCAACTTGAATTGAAACGACCATACGCATAGCACCATACAGTCTCCATCAACAATTACAGCTCTATCAGGTTCGCCCCTGACAATTACTTACTGAATCTAAAGATGGAGTATTCTCTCCATCACAACAAGGATACTAACATCAAAATCCAATAGCCCAGACGACGCCCAGAGAATAGAGGCCTGTTTAAGCGCAAATCTCGGCAGATGTTACTAGAATAGATCTTGTGGGACGAATGCAATAAAGGCGAATCTTGGCGAAGTCAAGTCGAGAGAGTCAAGACTCGGCTCGAGGCATCACTACCTTAAGTACAAGAAGCAACTCTGGCCTAATACTCGCGCTTTTTGTCATAGATCCATTCTTCGTTTACGCGAATATAAACCTACATATTCCAAGTTCAAACGGTCTAGACTAACATGGTATTTTCTACGAAGACCTTGTGTTGTATCTATTGAATAGATATTCTTCAAGCGAGGCCAAATGAAGGTTTTTGGGTACGTTGTTGCTTTCATGGCAATACTCGAGACACGAACGATTTGAGCCGTGTTGTCTTGCTAAAAATAGGGCTTTCGTTCAGATTGGCACGCAAGCTCGCCATCGATTGTACAGGAGACAACACCAGCATTGCTGCTGCCACCAGCTTTGACCATTTATCGCAGTATACAGCTGTATCTCCATAGCTGCAGTTCAACATATTGTTTCTTTTAAGTCAAGCGCTGAAACCTGGCTTGGAACAACCACAACCACTCGCAGCATCTCAGAAGTTCTAGCGATCCTGTATATGGAGAATTTTGTGAACAAGCATGAGTGTAGAGAAATAGAAGGAACTTTTGCTAGTAGAGTCGTGAACCGAAACACAATAGAGTCGTTGCAGGATTGTATTCAGACTGAGTTGGACATTCTGAATACAAAAAGCTGTGAAGCCAGCATGCTACGTAAACACCTTCAATGCCCAGCTCTAAAGCCTAACATGCCATCGCAATGCCATTCTAGTAAATCTCATCACCCAACATCCCGCCCATGCAGTTACTACCCCTGTCAGCTCCTCTAGGAAGACGAAGCCGTGGCTGTCGATTCGTGATGGTGATGCTCGCGAGTGCCTGTGTGGGTGTGGTGTGGCCAAGTACCAGTGTGGGTCCCTGTCCAAGTATGGTCTCCACTGTGGTGGTGGTGAGGGTGATCGTCGCCTTCGGAGGAGTCTTGCGGTTGGGGCATTGCGAGAGCCAAGGGAGCCAGGAAGGCGAGGAGCCAGATTTTGGGGATCATGGTGATTTGTTGGGTGGTAGGGGAAGTAGCTGAGTGGGGAGAGGAAGGGTATGGAGGAGAACGTCCGGCGTTGCTTGATGAAGTTGTTGGTGCGGATGTTGGAGGGCAATCGAGGTGTGAGATTGGTAGAGCAACCTGTGCTTGGATCTCTGCGGGTATGGTTTGAATGCTTTGATGAGATCAAGAGAGGTTGGGCCAGGCTGGGTTCTTATAGATGAGGCCAACTCTGTCGTACATTTCTCAAACATAAATTGCTTCGCCAAATGGGTCTTACCAACCGGTTGCAATTACGTACTTCACTAAAACGAAACGCGCACTGCCATGCCGCCATTCCAATGCCTCATCTCGCCAAGGAATAATTGGACAATATGAGCCTCGAATCAATCAGTCAGCATTTTTCAAACTCTCGATTATGTTTTTCTTGGCATCCGATTGGGTTCGGTAAGGACGGTGCGCTTGTGGTTTGAGAAGGCTTACGCGGCCACCAAGCCATACGGATGTGGGTGCCGTTGAAACACGTCTAACTCGGAAGATTGTTGCCGATCCAGGAACACACTGTTGTTTCTTGAGAAAGTTCAGCGAATCAAAGTGACCATGTGCTTGCCTATGTTGACATTCTTGAAGTAGCACCAAAAGCGCTGTACACACCAGTGGATAGTCTTCATATGGATAGACTGCCCTTGTCAATCGCGAAAGCATTGCAGAACAATAAAGCACGAGCCGCGAGCGCGTATTGTAAGTAGTTGCGACGTTGGAGGTTTCAATGCCACTGAGCGGAACGGGACCATATCGTAAAGGGAGAAGAAAGAGCTGGAGGGCTTGAAATCATTCCCACGACCAACATCAAGCATCTTTTTTCAAGCAAGACAGATGCGAGATGGCTGTGGCTGAGTCATCGCTGCTACAACTAGAGATTGCTTAGTCAGCGCTATACTTGGCAACTTGAAGTCTATAATGTCGTCATGGTTTCATCAGCCACAAACCTAAGCACATGTTGTCTGTCTCACATTGAAACTCCCCATAGAGTCTAGAGATTGACTTGAACTCGTTGAAGTATTAGAACTGTTAAGTACTCGAGGCACTCTACCACAATATGCAACTCGTCCTCTTACCACATTGACGCATGTTTTAGTTTCAACTGTTTCTCACCTACGGAGTACGTAGCCGTAGCAGACCTACTAAGGAGTTGCGCCCCTTACAGCTCCGTAGTAGGTCTGCTACGGCTATCCTTTAGCTTTGTCCACAAACAGCATCCTGCCTACAATGTAGGATACTACTCACCCCAAAAGTCTCCACCAGCCAATCTGCTCTGTTGCGTATTTTCTGCCCATGGTGATGAAATATTGTAACCTTTGGGTATGGCTTGTATCCTTTGACCTGTCCACCCTCCCCAGTCAAGACAGAGTCCAAAGAGGCAGATAGGTAAATGATTTGCGCATCCGTGACAATAAGTTAGTTTGCTTTATGGTTTCCCACGCCCCCGATTTCCCATACGTTCTCCATCCTGCCACACGCAATGTCGTGACAACTTGGCATCTACGACAGGCATAATTTTGCCCATTGCTCTCCCACAAGTCGGCACCAGTAGGACTGGCTCATCTCGGACGCCTCAAGAGCCGTATTCGGGCATGCCGGTAGATGCAAGAGACAGCGCTCCTGGTGACTTTCTAAGCGTAGCAATGGATTGGCAAACCGTTTGGGATGACATCGCTGGGCACTGCGAACCTTGTTTGGAGGTTTAGACATACATAGCTCTTGAGACACTGCTGAGTATTATACTGAACTTCCCAGACGAGAATGACTAGAGTTACATAATGAGATGCATATCTCTATCACAGATTACATCATGTCTCTGGAAATTCAACTCTTGGGTGACCTGCCGAGCTACAGTGAGGTTTGTCCATTGTTAGCGTCTGTGAAGCGATATCGTCGATGCCTTTCCAGTCGCTCATACCACAGGCTATCTCCCTTGAAGAATATTACCGTGATCTCTAGTCATACAAAGACGCCTCCAGCCTTTGTATGTCAATATTCTCCAGATACATCAGCCACCATTCCGTACAATGAATCGACACATCATCCTCAAGCCTCAATTCTCTCGCATCTTGATCATGCACCACGCCGCAGATCGGATCTTCTTCGGAACCAATCTATCTCTACAGCGCTATCGTCTTTTCCAAAGCCCCTTTTAGTTGGTTGTTCTGTTTTATCACGTGTATTGGGCGCTGATTATCTAGTGAAGAGGTAGATCTTCTCCATCGTGTCATAAAACCAAGAACGAAGATGGAAAAGATGAGCTTTCAACTGAGACAGATTACAACGTACAGACATGGCATGAAGTTGTAAGTGAAAAGGAGAACATGTCTTTGGGGGAACACCGTGGAATACAAATATCACGCAGAACAATGGCATGAAAGCCACCCACAGCAGCATAGCTATAAGGAGATACGTAGCAACTGACACGAGCAGTAACTCGCGGACAGATTTGAGCGACCTGGAAAATGAGCCGCCCTGCTCGTATATTGCCTATGTTAGTGATCAGAGATCGAGCTCAGGAATTCCGATCACAGGATGAGGCCTTTGGATAAGTATTACTTAGGATTGATAGGTATCGCGAAGAGAGACACATAACCTAGAAAAAGACTGGTTGAAGTAGGAAGGCCGATGGACTGGACTGTAAGGTAGAGGAGAGGAGGGGTGCCAAGCAGATGGTCTCATAGAAAATGAACCAAGTTACCAAAGAGTCGAATAATTTCCTCTCAGGACACTAATATATCTTGTCCAAGGAGCCACCATCCCGAGTCAAGAGTCTTATTAGCTCAGCTTACACTTATTTCCTTCACATCTACTATATGCACGCACATTTCATCCAACGAGACAATCCCAGCTCACTCAACCA
>JASZXT010000827.1:0-10411 GCA_035521555.1 Lecanoromycetidae sp. Uapishka_2 | reverse complement strand
GTGGAAAGGGGGTGGAAAGGGGGAAGAAGAATGAGGAGGACGAACTTTCTCTGGCATTTTTATTTGGGTGGAGAGGGAAATGGATGCAATGGAATGCAGTTGACAAGGTTTCCTTGCTTGCTTAATAGTATAGAGGATAAGCCGGAGGGTTTCCGCCTTCTCATGTAATGATGCCGAAGAGCGAGGAAGAATTCCAGGAGCTTACAAATTCAACAGTCCTTCGTGAGCTCGTGGGGCACAGTGGGGCACATGGAACTACGTCAACGAGCAGCGGGCGGAGCGGGAATCCCGCTCTTAGCGCCCGCTAGCCTTCCCTTCTTCCCCAATTTTGAGGGGGTTTTGTTTCCTCGAGGACCCTCTCAGATTCCCAGTCACCTATAACTCCGAAATTGTTACTCCGAGAGCTCTGATCGATCACGGAGCATCTTCGAAAATGGAACAGTATTGCTGTCGTTTTCCTTATCATTAAGGTTCTTATTGGACTGTGAGAAGCAAACAGAGTCGTATCCTAGCAACTGTCCGAGTCCTTGCGCACATTACAGAGCCCAGACACAGGAATCATAGATATACATCAGTGGATTATAGTAACCTTCTGATCGAGTAATATCCAGATATCAGCGAGGGAGGAAATCACCTAGTGTGGCTGTAAATCCGAATACAATACAAACATTGATTGACCTCGCTTTCAACGCTCGCAGAAGCACATTTGTATGCGGTACTGTTCGTATCATGCAGCAGGAGCAAGCTTTCGCTGCGAATTGCCTATCCATTATGTACGCTATGCTTCCCTCAATATTGGCCCCCATGCTCAATGTAATTCTGCGCATACCCATCCTCTAAGCGATCCAAATCCATGAACTCCGCGATATCTCCATCACTGACTCCTTGCACCTGCTGCGGTTGTATCTGACTTCTTGCAGGCGTCGGCTCCGGCTGACTCTGCGCCGCCATCATGACGGGCGGCGCATTGGACATGGGGGTATCCCCACTCGGCTTCGCCGGCGTCTCTTCACCTTTACTGATCGTAGTACCTGGAGGCACCGCCCTCCCAATTGCATCAAGTCGGTCCTTGTATCGCGTACCAGCCTTGCCTGCTGTACCAGTAGCGTCGCCCCGACCATTGATCCAAGAACCAACGTCACTAATCTCACCCCGATTGACATCTTGATCGAAATTCCCTTGGCCGTGCAGGATGGGAAGTAGGATCATGGATTCGTACCAGCGGCCTTTGATGTCTGAGATCCCAAGGCGAGCGGCAGCTTGGACGATTTTCCAGTATGAAATGGTTCGTTTCGAGGCGAGGGTGATTCGATTGCGATTTAGGAGGTCTTGGCGTAGGCGTAAGGGAAGATGGGGGTTCTCGGCAGGCTCCTGGCCTTGAATGTATGGAATGGTGGTGTAGCGGTAAATATCGCCAATGACGTGGACAGCTGCGGATTGGATGTTGGTAGAGTTGGGTTTGAGTTTCTCTACAATTTGATGGATGATCACTATATCCTGACCGTTGCCAACGCGCAGGCGCACTGGCTCACCAACCCACATCTTTTCGCCACCAAAGTAGAGACCATTATAAGTACGCTCGCCGGTAGTCGTAGTGTTATTGCTTAGTGGTTCGACAAGTGAGAAGCTTTCGTCGATCATTTTCGCAGCATAGATACTGCCGTCTACTTCGACGTCACCACCGCCGTAGCGGCCGGCGATGACAGCTTTCCAATCCACAGTGTTGTAATTATGATTTGCTGAGGCCAAGGACTGATGGGTAGGACCTGGAGCACTCCATGCTAGCCAAGGACGTAGCTCTGCTTCAGACTCCATGCGCTTCGCTGGCGGGTGGTGGAATGGATGAGAGAGTGGCTGTACCTCATACCATGATTTGTTCAAGCCACGTTGATCTTTGACAAGACCACGCTTTGTGATGACAGACAGACCCCAAGCAGAACCTCGATTAAACCAGGTTAGCTCGCCTGGCCGGTAGATATAACGACCCATTTGCGCATCTTGATCTTGATCAAAAGACTTGGCAGATGGGAGAGGTGTGGGTGCCATTACGGGAGGAGCAGGTGCACGGGGGACTGCTTGATTTGCAGTTGTTGGTGCTACTCTGGGGGCGGGTGGCTGCGAAGTCTTCGGAACAGGTCTGGGGGTCTTGATATCTTGAGACCCTGCGCGCTGTATGATGACCACCTGTGGATTGACAGCAATCTGCTGTTTCACGGGAGCGCTCTCCTTCTTTGCTGCTGAAACTATTTTGGCGGGACCGAAGCCATCTCTTCCCAGCAAGGGTCTCACTTCCTGGATCCACTCAGGCGCACAGTATTTACATGAGCAATCAGCATGATCGTCGCTTTTACCCTCAGCTAGCCATAAGAGGTGTGGGAAGAACTCAACAGCTGACTTATATCGCCTCTTACGACCTAGAGGATACCCGTAGAGCCAGGCTTCTGGGAGCTTGTTAGACTTCGATAATTCATCTATAACAGGATCTCCCTTCTTGATCCGTCTGTACAATCGATAATTCTCTGGGAAATCCACAAGCATCCATTTCTGATCGGGCGGACCTTTCTGCTCACGTTGAAGCATGCCGCCAAGGATACGTTTCCACTCTTGAGCTATATCATGCCAGACAGGGAGAAGTTCGTAATAGTCGTCTTCGCTGGATTCCTTATTAAGTTGGATGTCTGAGGGTGCGTTGAACTCCTTCCCATATTTCGAAGACTTGATCTCAAGTTCGCCATCTGAGCGTGCAACCCAGACTGGCTTGTAATGAACCAAGGCCATACTGAGAGAAAGGCCTTGCTTCTTCAGAAACGCAAGTTGCCTTGGTTGACAATAGGAGTTATCTATAGCCCACTTTCAGTAGCAAAACGCGGTGTGGGCGACGGTGTTTCTTGTGCCTCAACCGCCAATTTTACGTTGGCTTTTACTATCTCCCTTGAACAATTCTAAAGCTTTTCCTATATCACATATTCGACTTGAAAGTTGATGTAGTGCAAAGCACAAACACAAGCTCAGGAGAAACAGATGATTCTGGATGATCAGTGAAATATTGAGGTAGAGTGAAGAAAATCGGACTTACGCCAACGCGTCAAACTATATCGCGCTAGACCTCTTTGAGACGATGTTAAAGGAAAATGTGGCGTGAGCGAGTATCGAATTGCGACAAAAGTCCTACCAATGATTTATCAGGTTCAATTTGGATACACTATAATAAGGAGGTTGATCTGCATTGAAAATACTAGAACGCACGTCGCCTATCTAGATCATCACCTTTACATGCGAAGAACGCGATACATATTCCTCCGAGAATGTGCCTCTCTGCCTGACTTACAGCTCTTGCTTGTAACTCTGATGCCAGTCATAGCACGAACCTCATACACCAGGTCTTTGACCATATTGGTACATGCCCGCAATACAACTAGCCCACCGTAGCATCATAACCTTTACCAACGCCACGCTGAATGATATTTCCTGCAATGACAGTCGTCTAATACATCACTAGGATGTAAATGTAGTACAACGAAAACCAGCTTAAGCAGAAATCCTCTTCGAACGCTTCGTAGGTGTGGGTACGTTCCTGAAATTAATCGGAGCAGCCTTACGCTTCCGACTATCTGTGCTGAGAAAGCTATCGACATCTCCAAGAAGAGGCGTGCTAATTCCGGAACTCTCCAGAGTTGTGGCACTAGTCAAAGACTCAGCAGGGGTGGGAGGCGCAGTATTCTTCTTTGCAACGGCCGCAGCGGCTTCGACTAGATCCCGATTCTTGACAGCCTTTGCGTGACGCTTATCGATTTTTGCAGCCTCCTTGTCACAGAAGGTGCGTGCACTGTCGTCCTCGATATGATGGTCATGACAGTTGGGACACTTAACATAGAAGGCTTGGGTAACCGCTGGAAACTTGAGCAGTTCGTATTCCTTGAGGTTCTCGCCCAGTAACTCCGTCTTATCCCATTCGAGACAGTCTTCACAATACCCACGCTCGCACCAACGACAACGATAGATCATGCCGCCAGCATTTGTGGTATTCTGCTGGCAGTCTGCACACTCGTGCTGAGGACAGTGGAATTGCATCTTGCCTTTAGATTTGGCCTTGAACTCCTTGTCGAGGCACATATAATGGTACGAACGTGGACATCCGGAGCAGAGAATGAGGTCGCCGCCATCCCAGCACACTTGACATTGCTATGACGAGTCAGTAACTTCAGCAATGGAAAAGTGTTTTGTGATTCTGTACCTCCTGATTGATGACCTCTGGCTTCTTTTCCCTCTTCGGCTCCGCCAAGCGAGGGTCTTTACCAGCCATTGTAGGCACTGCTTCCCAATCGGCACAGCTGGCGCTCTCTTTGCTAACAACATGGCCATCAATAATAACAGTTGTGTTTTTGCCGATTCGCCGTTCCTCTCTAGACCACTCTTGTGCGATTCCATTGAAGCCATGAGGCTCTTTGACCTTGTTGTGCTTTTTGCCTTGAAAAATGCGTGATTCTACTTGTTCAATTTCCGAAAGCCACTTTTTCTCGTCCTCCTCTTTGACGATGACACCAGTCTGCGTTTGTTCGGAGACATGAATGTCCAGCGGCTTATCCTTACATTTCTGAAGCATAGTGGGCCAATCCCAACCCAACATTTCGTTCACGTCGAGCTCTGGATGAGCAAGTGCTTGCGCGCCACGACGAACAAGTGACATCAATTGGTTTGTGCCCAGCTGAGGCATGTCGTCTTCTGATACGTCCACAGCTTTACCACCTGGACCTTTCTTTTTGTTAGCTGCTGACTGGAAGTGTATGTCTCTCATTGATTCGGTGACTTTTGCGGACAAGTAGAGCTTCTTCTGTATTCTACCCATCATTTGCTCCTCAACGGTCCCTTGAGTGCAGAGCTTGTATACTGTGACTGGTTTGTTCTGTCCAATGCGATGGGCTCGGGCCTCGGCCTGTAGCATGATTTGCGGATTCCAGTCCCTAAATGAAGATATTAGTCAAAGTTCCCGATGAGAAAAGAGTGCTACTGACTGGTCTAACATGATCACGTCGGATGCTGAGGCAAGATTGATTCCTAAGCCACCAGCACGAGTGGAGATCAGCATGACGCGATAGTCCGATCCTTCTTGATTGAACATGCGGATACCAAGATTTCGTCGTGCGCGCGAAGTGCGTCCGTCCAAACGATGGTACTTGAACTGCTCGCCGTCACCACCGCGGAGGGCCAAGAAGTCCTCGCAACAGTCAAGCATGCGCGTAAAGCCCGAAAAAATCAACACTTTCTTCTTTTGCTTGATGACTAATTCGTCGATGATCTTGTCGAGTACAATGAATTTGGCTGAGGCGTGGATGACGTGTTCTCCGATGTAATATGGATCTGGCTCTGCGTGAGGTAGAATATACGGGTGATTGCAGCACTTGCGAAGCTGCATAAGAATGTTCATCAGCTTTTGCCAAGCGGAGCTGCGTTTTTCATCTTGCTGCTCATGTTCGATAGCCTGCCGCATGATTTCTTTACTCTCCTCCCACTCGGCAGCTGCTTCTGGCTCACAAGCAGTGGTATCCATGGCTTCAAGGTCTTCAAGCTTATTGTGCTTCAAGATGTCTGATTCCTGGGCTTCCTCCTCAAGAGTCAGAGCCTCTTTCTTGTGAGCACCATGGAAGAGCTCCTCCAGCAGACCTTGATCAGCACGAGTCAGTAATCTCATATACCAGAACCGTTGCATTGGCGTAAGAGGAACATATAGCAAGACTTCCGTTTTGGGTGGAAGATTCAGATCCACCCCCGGGCTATTCTTCATTCTCCGAAGCATAATGACCTCGAGCAATCTCCGAGCATCATCCATTACTTGAATACTAGCTTGTCCCTTAGTCAAATTGAAAGAGTCCTTAAAAAGGTCTGCCGTCCTATCCGTGAACACTTCCGGATATAGCCAATGAAGTAAAGCCCATAATTCCACAAGGTTATTTTGTAATGGTGTTCCTGTCAGGATGAGACGGTATTCTGTTCCCAATCCTTGCAAAGCTGTTGAGATCAGGCTGAGGTTGTTTTTGATTTTGTGACCTTCGTCTAGTACAACGTAGCTCCATACGAACGCCTTCTTGAACCATCCCTGCTCGGCAAGGAACCCTTCATAGGTGGTCACAATCAGATCAACGCCACGCTCATCGGTCGTATCCTCAAGATCTGAGTCCAAGTCAATGATTGGTTTGCCCGTAGCCGTACGACGATCGTTCTTCTTTTTTCGAGCTGTGCGGGTCTGATTTCCATACAAGTCTATTTCGCCTGTTGCTATCTTCTTCAACCGATCACGCTCTTGAGTCGATCCATGGAACCGAAGCACTTTGAGACCAGGTGTCCATCGCCGCGACTCAGCCATCCAAGAGCTAAGAACACTAAGTGGGCAGACTACAAGGCATGGCCGATTCTCGGTGTTCGTACTCTTCTGCCGATTCTCCTTCAAGTATTGAAATAGGGACAACGTTTGCAAGGTTTTTCCGAGGCCCATCTCATCACCGAGAATGCCCGAGACACCATTTCTGTACAAATAGACAAGAAACGATAAGCCGAGTAACTGGTATGGCTTCATTGTGGCCTCGACGCTATGAATGGATTAGAATCTCAGCTCCTATATTCCGACATACTGCACTTACCCTAAAGGCTGCTTCTCTAACACTTCATATGGAACACTCAGGGCAACATCACCGTCTTTTCGCTGAGATGTAAGACGCTGAATATGATTACCTTCAGGTAGCAAGGGGAGGAAAACATCCTTTTTATCGACAAAGAAGTTCGCCCTCTTGCCGCCTGTTTCGATATTGATCTGCTCCCTGATCTCGTTACGCGCTGTCCGCGGAGCAGATGCTTCAGGTTTCAGTACGGCTTTCGAATTCCTGCTTTTATGCTTGTTCAACTTTCTCTTCTTCGCAATCGGCTTGTCACCATTCTCTTGTGCTCGTAGAGACAAGTGGAGATCACCACGCTGACGCAACGAATGTCCTGCAGTCGAGATCCGAGGAGGCGGGGTTGTGGGTGGCTCAATTTCTTCGGAATCGTCCTCAAGATCGACAATGCTTATGCGTTTTCGTGTTCGCACGGGCTTTTCGGGTGAGGAGAAGGCGGAGTCTTGGTGAGACGAGGAGTCGCCATTCTCGGAATCGCTGGAGATCTCGTACGAGACTTGTCCTTTGTTGCGGAGGCCACGAGTAGCCGTCATGGTAATTTGAAGGCTCTTCTGAGAAGACTGTGGTGATGTCGACTTCTTACGTTGATCTTTGGGCGAGAAAGAAGCCAAGAGCTCCGATGCGGTTCTTGCCTTATGATGACTCTGCTGAGAAGGAGAGGTAGAGAATAAAGTGTCCATTGATGGGACTGTCACCCATGGCTTTGGTTTTTGCGACGGAGTTGTATGCATCAGGATTAGATCTGAGTGTTAACCTCCACTGGAATGCTGAATTCGTTTCAGGTGATCTAGCCGACAATCAGGCAACGTAGCCTTTGATTGATGCCTGCTATCGAGAAAAGCTTCAGGTAATTAGCAATCCAGCCAAGAGAGTGCTAAAGCCAGACCGCTAAGCAATGAGTTGTACTACAATAAAAATTGGTTTGCTCAATTCATGATTGCATGTTCACTTGTAAATTGAAAATAGTTCCCGTTGCGCGTTTCGTACTAGCTCGTACTAGCGCGTACCAGACGCGGTTTTAGCCCCCAACCTATTGGTTTTCGTAGACACCTCGGACAGTCTAGAAATCCAGACGAAAATAGCATACAAGTTCTCTTGGGTCAAGGTAGAGATCGATGGCTTCCTCACGACATATTGCAGAGACTCTACTCAGAGAGGCTCACACGCCAGATACAGCAGCATCCATCTTCACAGAAAAAGTCCTTCACAAACCCCTCCATCTGCGCCCCACTTCCCCAGATCCAACCTCTCAAAATGCCCGTGAAAAGCGCCGACAACAGCGTCTTCGCAAAAAGGAGAAAAGCATAAGTCACCAAAAAGTCAAGCCCTTGTCTGCGAAAGAGAAGCGTGTGTCTGGTATCTACGACATCCCTAACGATGCAAAGAAGTACGAGATCTACGAGCCTCTACATAGGATGTGGGTTGGATATATGTGGGAAGTTCTTGGGATTAAGGAGGGCGCGCAGACCTTTGTGACTGCCCAGGGCGCCGGAAGCAAACTCACGAGCGCGGACTACCATGGAGCCGAGGTAAAAGTAGTAAGGAGTAGATGTGTGGGCATGGTTGGCCTCAGTGGGATCGTGGTAAGGGATACGAAGTTTACCTTTCAGGTCATTACCAAGCTGAACAAGCTCAAAAGTGAGAAAACCTCATGTGGTAGAGGATCCGAGCCCGGCAAAATCGCTGACCTGATGATAGCTGTACCAAAAAGGCACACTGTCTTTCGCATTGCTATCCCCCAACCTGAGCTGAGAACGGAACAGAAAGACGAGCTGAGTGGGTTTGCAGAACAGACTGAACAGAGCCAGTCTCAGCATCTTATATTTGAGCTCCATGGATCGCAATTCGAGACCAAAGCAACAGATCGGGCCACAAAGAAGTACAAATGGCAGAAGATGAACGACTTATAAGCTCTGCAGTATTGAAATGTGACGCAGCCAATGATCATCTACGGAATATACCCAACCTTGGATGACAGGAGGTCCAAGCGAATATTGTCAATCAGTCTGACCACCGTCGTGCCTCCACCATGGCCGGTGTCCTCTCCTTCTTGAGGATTTTCAATCGGCAGCATCTTTATAGCACCGCTCAAGATAGCACCATCCTCTGAGCTCACCTCCTCTGCTTCGTCCAGGGTATATGGGTCCGCGATCGAGATATAATCAATCTCAAATCGCGCACGTCTAACGCTCGGCAGAGCCAGCTGCTGCTTTCGGACAGACTCTAACTTCTCCATTGCTGCATTATACAAGTACTGCCTCTTCCTGGCTCCCCGAGAGAAAACGTTCTGGACCTCCTTGAATGAGTTGAGGAGCACAAGTGCTACGTCACGTCTTCTAGCTCCAAGATAGACATTTCTTGAGCTCATCGCTAAGCCATCTTTCTCTCGGACTGTTGAGCCTACCCGGACCTCCGTGTTGAGATGAAAGTCTTGCACCATTCTCTTGATAACGAAGGTCTGCTGAATATCTTTTTGCCCAAAGTACACCCTTTCGGGCTGCACAATGCTGAGGAGCTTCATACAAACTGTTGCAACGCCGCGGAAGAAGACAGGCCGAGACGCACCTTCCAATCTCGTCGACAAGGGTGTAACAGTCACAAATGAGCCGACGCCGTCAATCTCGGAAGTTGGAGGTGATCCTGGATACATCTCTTGCGTGCTCGGCATGAACACCGTAGTGATGCGGGCTTTCTCGCCTTTGTCCTTGAACTCCATATTGAGCTCGTTCAGCTTAGCCTTGTCTGCTGGCCAAGTCCTAGGGTAGGAGTTGAGGTCTTCGTTTACACCAAACTGGGTTGGATTGACATATATGGAGACGTAGACCTCGTGATTTTCCTTAGCGGCTTGCCGAATCAGTGCGAGATGACCCTCGTGCAAAGCACCCATCGTTGGCACAAAGCCGATTGTCTGTCCTTGCTGCAAGGCTTTGCGACGTAAAAGGCGAACCCATGGTACAGTATTGGCTGTCACGAAGCTTTTGGCGTCGTATGCAACTCTTCGTAATAATTGTGGCATCACTACAACAGCACAAAGGAAAGCTTAAGCTTAAGATCACCCACAGAGACGCCTTCTTGAACTGTAATGTACTCCTTGGAAAGCTCCTTCCCAAGGTGTCCACAAAGCTCTGACACAACCAATTGGACACATGATGAGTCAAGCGGTGAGCAGAAATTGGAGGACAGTTGGCGTTGTTGTCGTGATGAAGACTGCTGCGTTGATGCGAGTATCCAAAAGCTTAATCTGCCCGGTTAAACCTCGGCCGAACTTTTACCTACCATGCACAATTGGGACATGCAGCAATGACAACGCTTCTTTAATCATTGAAATCGCTCAGGCTTTACAGTCTTTGTATCTCATCATGGCCGACGATAGCATGGTGATGAACTTTGCCGTCCCGGAAGATTTCGTAGGAACAAAGCCAGTCTTCAAAGGTGGCCGATGGAGAGACAGACTCCAAGCAAAGAAGAGTCTCAAACGCCGAACAGAAAAGAAAGACACAAATAGTACACTCACAGGGCCTAACGCCGTCCCCACGAAACCGAGAGAACCAATCTCCCAAGCCGATTCCTCCAGACCAGCCAAGAAACAAAAGCTCAACGACCCCTCCCACTCCCACACACGAAATAATGGCACCACAAAACCAAAAGAAGTTGTTTCTTCTCTCTTTACCTATAACCCCACCGCCAAAGCTACACCCGTTGCATCTACCCAACTTGAAGCTGACCCCGAACCCGAACCCTCAAAC
>JASZXT010000826.1:0-10378 GCA_035521555.1 Lecanoromycetidae sp. Uapishka_2 | reverse complement strand
GTTTTAAAGAGTATGCCTACGGGCTAGACGTATATACGAAGCAGTCTCGATTTCACATTGCTCACTCAGATCGTAAAAGCTGTAGAGAATAGTGATGGGAAATTATATATTCTGAAAGGATAATCTTCCCAGCAAAAAGCAAATTCCGTCTGCTGAGGTACAGTGGGACGAACATCACGAACGCCAGAAAGCACCATTCAGTTGCCTCCGCAAGAAGACGCTCTACTAACTCCGGCTCGACTTTGTGGATTGTTGTTGATCCCAAGAGATTCGAGGTGATGCCCGGAACGCCTTGCATGTCAGAAGAGGATATCTGTGAAAATGTACCAACGAAGTCGAAATTCAAGGAGGTGATTTGACTGGGCCACCGGTCATGGTGTATCAGCCTTCAGTAAGTGTCTGCTTTGATGGTTCTGCGGTCTTGGTCAAGAGCTCGAGAGATCTTCGAGCTAGTTGTACGACTTCTCCTTCTCCATCCTCTCCGTCCTCTCCGTCTCCCTCGTCAGATTCGATGGGCTTTTCGGAGATGTCCTTAATCATCTTGATCACGTTCTCTGTTTTCGAGATGAGCTCAAGCAAGGCCTTGTCTTCAGACTCGAGCAATTGGAGTAGTGTCCAAATAGCAATGTGCTGAAAAGTAGGATCGCCGCTCTCTAGAAATCGAGTCAAGTAGCCTTTAATGCCTCCGTCTGGCTCTTCCCAGTCTTTGACGAATATTGAGTAGTCGCCAACTGCGCTTGTATTAGCAGAGAACTTTGAGCCAAGCGCGTGAACATACCCTTGGACGACAGGTTCCCTAAGGCTGCGGCGCTGTTGCCTTGTACTTCGATCGAATCCGAATTCGTAAGAGGAATCAGAACATCAAAAACGCCAAGGCTAAGTAGGTGTGCTTTTAAATCATCGCTAAGGGCGAGCACTGCAATCGCGGCAGTCATCTCCGACTGAACGCTCAATGGCACTTTCAGGACTAGTTCCTTGCACTTCTGCACAGCACCAGCTTCTAGAACTAGCTCTTTATTGCGGTCTGAGCTGGCTGCCAGATTGCGCAAGGTTGAAATGGCATGACATTGAATCTCTTCGTTGTCCGTGGACCCTAAGAGCTCTACTAGAGGCTTCAGGAATCCGGCTTCTATGATAGGCAATTCATTATTGGGGTGTATGGAGATATTGCGGATGCAGGCGACTGCGGATAGGATAAGTGGTAGGAACGCGGATTGAAGGAGTCGGAGAAGTGGTGGAAGGCCTCTGGCTCGTACAATATCTTGCTGGTATTTCTCATCTGATGCCAGATTGCGGAGTGCCAGTGCAGCTTGACATTGCACCTTCGGAGAAGAAGAGTCCATCAGATGGACAAGGGACTGGACAAGCTTTGACTCCGTCTGCGAAAGCTTTCGTCGATTACCGGCATCGACTGCAATATTGCTGAGAGCTGTGGTGCAGTAGTATTGGACGTCCACGTCACTAGAGGAGAGGAGTTGAACAAGGACGGGGATGGCGCCGGCATTGACGAGTTGCTGTCTATTCTCATCTAGACTGCGCGTTAGCAGTTCTCCTCTAAAGGTCCTATGGAGGAGAGACTTACCAGAGTGTGTCATGTTCAGTAATGCCCCGGTGGCATTTCTCTGTACCCTCATATCCTTTGACTTTGCCAGCCTAGTCAAGGGTCCCAAAGCTCCTGATCTTGCTATTTTGGCTTTGTTGTCTTCGTGCGTTGCGAGATTCGTGATGCAGCCAACGGCGTTGCATTGGACTTCGACATTTGTAGACATCATCTGGTGTATAAGGGGTGAGAGGCCTCCGAGGAGGACGATCTGTACTTTGTTCTCGGCTAAATGGTATTAATGAAATGTCATCCCGCATGACTTTCATACGTACTGTTCACAGCCAGGTTCCCGAGTGCAGCGCTGGCGGCTCGTTGGACTTCAATGTCGGAACTTTGTAGGAGGAATAATATAGGCTCGAGGGTATCCCTATCGACTTCTCTGACATCTAGAGGAGGTGTGAATAACCTCAGCAAACTCCGAGCACGACAATCGTACCTCGTTCTGTTATCTCTGCAAACGTCAAGCTAGCGCTGCGCTGTAGATCGACATTCTCGGAATAGACCAAAGTACTCAAGGATCGTAAAGGTTCCCCGGTGAAGAAGTCTGTTTCGCCTCGCTGAAAAAGTGAGCAATGCAACTACCTGACCTCATGGATGGGAGTTCGTACGTTCTCAAGGTACTGGAGAAGGTCTGCAACAGCTTCCCTCTCGCTGTCCGCGAGGGCAGGCTCGTATAAACCATCTTTGGATCGACCTGTGCAGAAATATCAGATGGTACTTCTCAATTCATAGCTCTACAATCAGCCACTCACCTCTGCAGCACGAGGACCCGCAATTGCCCATGCCTCAAATGGAGTGCCTGCAGGCACTGTCGGCTTTGTTGTGATCCCACCGGCCAAAGTTGACGGTGGATCTATATGACCGTGTTGTATCTAATCTACATGTGCATGGCTAGCAACAAATGTAGAGATCAACAAATTGTCGAGCTCTCAATGAATCATGGTGTCTGCGAGCTCTACGCGGCTTCCTTGTGATCCACCCCCAAACGCCAAGACAGGGCTAAAATATCCGTTCAAGGGTCCTCGCTCGCCTCGGTCCTCCCGCTAGATGGAACTAAGCGAGATTTGGACGTTTCTGGCTCGCCTGGGAAGAGGCTCTCGAGGCTCTCAACGGCGAGGCGCTCCCGATCTTTGCTCATGAACGTACTCCGTAATGATGGCATAATGTCTACAGCGTGCACTCAAAACGAACAAGACAATTATTAGCTACGAGCATCGATTCGCCATTCCTAATCTTAAGACGCAGGCACTTGAGCTGGATCTGGCTCAATGCAAAAAGCAAAACCCCACAGGCAAGTAGCCCCCAGTTGAGCTAGCTTACATTCAATTTCCCTCACTCGTACGGAAAGATTTATGCGTCCCAAAGCATCTTTTGTGCGGCCAAAAAGTGGTCGACCCGGCTCGAATTGTGGCCCCAACAAATCCTTATAGAACAGGGGAAGACCGAGTGGGAGAGCATTTGCATGAAGGGCTTCGAAACTGTGCTGGCCGACATCTCGAGCCCATCGTCTAATGAGACATTGAGGCGCTGAACGTATATAGAGGGGCCTGCGCAAGACCCAGCCTCTTTTTATAATCGAAGGCAGCATCAATCGCACCCACTAGTACTTTCAGCCTCCACAGTGATCTAGTCATGGCCACTGGCGGGTTTGCCCTCTTAATCTGTGCTGATTAGTTCGTAGACTGATGTGACTCTCCACCGCGATCCAGGGTCCAACAATTGTATGTGCTGGCTCGAACCAAGTAAAAGAGTGCATTCTGCAGTGATATCAAGCTCGAAGTTGGCTGTTTAAACTCGACCGCGAGCGATTCATTTGCCCTTGCCAGCCCATCCTCTTTTGAATACGAGCGGTGCATTCTCAGTGACCCTATATGCGGTTCTTTTTGCTGCTACACCCACCACTGACACACGGGCTTTGTAGACTTCCGTGAGCCTTTTAAGACCCTGTTCAGAGCTCTATAATCGATGAAGAGCATGGTACTCTGCTCAAAACGTGCGGACTCGAGCGGCTCTCGTTTTAGACTGTATTGATATGCTACCTTTGTAGCTCCAGATCGTTATGATAGGGCCTTATACAGCCTCCCGTGCTTCGTATTTATGTGGATTTTCGACTTCATCCGTCCTGTATCAAGGCTTTCACCAGCTCGGATCTGTCCTTGAGGGTGACTTGATAAAGGTCTTTTAAGCCTCTATTATTTGAAGCTTCTCTGTTCAGATCATATAGCGTCTTCCGGTCGCTGCAGAGCATTCTTCACCCAGCCCACCTCACTCAATGGCCAGACTCTCGCAACAATCTTGCCCTTGACCAATGCCAATGGTATTGGTCCATATATTCTCGAATCCCTTGATTCTGTCAGGTTATCTCCCAGCAACCAACAATGACCTTCAGGCACCTGGATCATCTTCCTTCCCCTCTCGCCAGTACATACAAAATCCCCTGGCATTCCTAGCACCCTCTTGATGGCCTCCACCCCTTCGGCCATTGGATGCTTGAAATTTATCACGTCTCCCACTTTAATATCCCTACCGCGTCTGTAAGATTTCGAAATGTAGTACCAATCATCGCGCACGGACATGGTGGGGACCATTGAGGGGCCTTCGGTAGGGGCGAAAGTGCCAATGCGGGAGAAGACGAAGTGAGCGATGAGGCCGAATTTGAGGAGAGTACTGCAGACCCACCATGTTGGAGGCCTGATTGGCATGCGAAAGCGGGAGATCAATGGTGGTGACATGGTGGTGGTTGGTAATGCAGATGGTAATCTGAGGTCGTAAGAGAATGCGCCATGAAATCAAGGATCGGCGGCAGGGGTAGCTGCACGCTTATTTAAGCAATTGCACAAGGCTGGATCAACGCATAAATCTGAGGCTCCAAGCAGACCAGATATTTGAGACTAATACCGAGTTAAAAACGCTCATTGCTTCTTCATTCTCCCAAAATAAAGTACCGCCTCTGCGCCCTCCTTTCCCTGCATTTCTCTCCACTCCTTGGCTCCTTCAACCTCCTTTACCGCCTCTCGTATCTTCTGCAGTACACTCAGAATTTCTTCAGACGTGGGTTCTCGCCTCTGATTCCACCCTTTCCTCTTTACACCGAACAGCAATTCAACCTTCCAGCCCTTTTCCAGAAATTCCTTCAGCCGCCCTAACCTATGCCCTAAGTCACCGTCGCTGATGGTCCAACTGACTTCCAACTGCTTCATTTGCTGCTTTTTCTCCCTCACATTCTTTCTTTTCTCCATCTCTCTCTCACGCTCCAACTTCTTGTCGAATAGCTTAACGACAGGATAGTAGCGCGGAGGATCAGCTTCGTGATCCGCTGGCGCGACTTGCTGGATATATTGCGTGGGGCGACCCTTCTCATCTTTCTGCCTCTCTTGGAGCACGTCTGCGAGCAAGTGTGGATCTGTAAGGCGCTGTGTCTCAGGATGGACGACGTGCACCTTGAAAGCTGTTATCTCCTCGTCGCGTGGTGGGCGATCGGGCCGGCTGGGGGGTCTGTCGCTACCAATACGAGTACTACCGCTGGCTGTGACTGCATTAGGGCCATATGTGCGGATCACATTGCCCCCCCCGCGGCCGATAGAGGCATGGCGGATTTGATGAAGACGGAAAGTTTTGATGCATCGCAGCGGGCGAACTTGAGGATTCGGGACGGCACGGACAGATCTCGAGAAATATCTTTCTGAGGGTGGTAGGAACACTCGCTGTAGAGTATCTGCAATCGTAACGAGACCCGATGAATGCCTCATGCTTTTGAAATGTCGAGTGTTGACAAGTTTTTCATGTTCTCCGCTCGCGCTAAAAATTTGCCGCAGCCGCTATTCTAGTTCTACAGTAGGATTAGAGAAATTTGGTGATGATCCATCAATTTTCTCCTGGGAGCACTTTCTCAATTCCTCCGCCCAACCATCCCCTCTCTTTGTGTCTTGGTGTCTGTGCGGAGTGTGAGGCAATGGTGGGTCTTACTCGATCATTCACGCCTTTGTTGCGGACATCTCGGCTTGCTGTACGGCAGCAGAAAAGCGTCAATCCAGTTCATCAAGTCTTTGGCCGAGATGCCAATGGACTTCGCGGGCTCGCGACAGCCTTCGAGCGATCGAAGCCTCACGTGAACATCGGTAAGGTCTTAACACCCGAATTTTATTCGAGCATAAGCTGAAGCGAGCAGGTACAATTGGTCATGTCGATCATGGCAAGGTGCATTTGTCCCAAAAACAACCCACCGCTCTTCCCTACTTACGATCACTCACAGACTACATTGACTGCAGCTATCACGAAAAGGCAAGCAGAGAAGGGTCATGCTAGCTTCCTCAAGTATGACGCTATCGATAAAGCTCCGGAAGAGAAAAAGCGTGGCATCACTATATCGTCAGCACATATCGAATACAACACTGATGCGCGGCATTATTCCCACGTTGATTGTCCTGGTCATGCAGATTACGTCAAGAACATGATTACGGGAGCCTCGAGTATGGATGGAGCAGTCATTGTGGTGGCGGCTTCTGATGGTCAAATGCCACAGACACGAGAGCATCTACTGCTTGCACGGCAAGTCGGAGTGCAAAAGATCGTCGTCTTTGTTAACAAGGTCGATGCAATCGAGGACAAAGAGATGTTGGAGCTTGTGGAAATGGAGATGAGGGAACTGCTCAATACGTACGGATTTGATGGCGACGAGACACCCATTATTCTGGGTTCTGCACTTTGCGCATTAGACGGCCGACAGCCGGAGATAGGAGTCGAGAAGATAGACGAGCTATTGAATGCTGTGGACACCTGGATTCCAACCCCCCAACGTGAAACCGACAAGCCTTTCCTGATGTCTGTGGAGGATGTTTTCTCAATCCCCGGTCGTGGAACTGTGGTGTCTGGTAGAGTTGAGCGTGGAACGCTGAAGCGGGACTCTGAGGTCGAATTAGTTGGTAAGGGAGAAATGCCAATAAAGACCAAGGTCACGGACATCGAAACCTTCAAGAAGTCTTGCGAGGAATCAAGAGCTGGCGATAACTCTGGTCTACTTCTTCGAGGTGTTAAACGGGAGGATGTTAAGCGTGGCATGATTGTAGCAAAGCCAGGATCCGCAAAGGCGCACAAGCAATTCATGTGCTCCATGTATGTCCTTACTAAAGAGGAGGGCGGTCGTCATACTGGATTCTCCGACAATTATCGACCCCAGATCTACTTACGGACAGCTGGTATGTCTCGTTTTCCATTAGCCTCAAAACGCAATTTGGTGCAGCTTCACTAACACACCTGCAGACGAGGCGGCCGCACTACATTGGCCTGAAGACGCTGAAGACCGCAACAAAATGGTGATGCCAGGAGACAATGTTGAAATGCTATGTGACATCTACAATCCTCTGGCCATTGAGAATGGTCAAAGATTCAACATTCGAGAAGGTGGACGTAAGTACCTCTGTTTGATTTCCAAAATATCGATTCGTATGCTGATCTCCATGCTAGACACCGTGGCGACTGGACTTGTCACAAGAGTAATTAAGTAAACCATTTACTGGCAGTCATTCATTAAAGGCGTCTGAGGAGGGTAGTCCTGGGAAGCTGTTTGGATGCAGTGAGAAGAAGCAAGCACTCCTGGATCTTTGCTGTACTATTCTTGTACAAAATTGTCATCCGTATCAAGGTTCTAAGTGAAAACTCCCCTCTGTTACTGGCGCTGGTCTCTGTGCATAGCATGTGCGCATTGGCGTCGATTTAGTGAGACTAGAAATGTACAAGGATTACAGGTCGATTCTATGAATACAAATAAATGTAGCATTACTTACAGCTGGCCATCCGGCTGAAAAGCTGAAACATCGCGTCTCCTTTTTGTAGAAGAACAATGGAGGTGTGTAAAACATGTTGGTGGCGGATTTCGATTTCTCACCAAAACCTCTGCCTGCTCCCCTTTGACGTGGGACAAGTATCCGATTCAAAGATTCGAATTCCGAGAATTTACTCTCCTTATCCAGTCAATCAACAAAAGCAAGCTTACCATTTGTGGTATGAACATGTCCAATTCGTCGCAATATGCCTGTCGTCAATCCAGAAAAGCTCATCGCATTACAGCGCAATGCCGATGAAGTCCGCAACGTGCGTAGCTCATGAGCAATCACTCCTCAATACTGACAAGTCTAGATTTGTATACTCGCTCACGTTGTAAGCGGCTATGACTCAAGCTAAGAAGGCAACATCCTGATAAAAAGTGTAGGACCATGGCAAAACCTCACTTACGGATACCCTCATCGCCACAAATGGCATCATCTCCCCGAAGCTCGCAGGCAAAATTCGCTACTTGGACTCACGTCCCGACGAGCAGCTCCGTGGTATCACCATGGAAAGTAGTGCCATCTCTCTCTACTTCTCTATGCTGCGACGTTCGGCGCCTGAAGGCGCTCCTGTGCAGAAAGAATACCTGATCAATCTGATCGATTCACCGGGCCACATTGACTTTTCAAGTGAAGTGTCTACGGCAAGCAGGCTTTGTGACGGCGCTCTGGTTCTTGTAGATGCCGTCGAGGGGGTGTGTAGCCAAACTGTCACTGTGTTGAGGCAGACGTGGACGGAGCACTTGAAGCCACTGCTCGTGATCAATAAGGTAGATAGACTGATCATGGAGTTAAAGATGAGTCCAGGAGAAGCGTATTCGCATCTGAGTAAACTGCTGGAGCAGGTGAACGCCGTTATCGGTAGTTTTTTCCAAGGTGAGAGAATGGAAGAAGATCTCCAATGGCGTGAAAGAGTGGAGCAGCGCGTAGCTGCTGCTGCAGAAAAAGAAAAAGAAAGAGCTGAGCGAAAAGCTGCAAAAGCCGCTTCTGGTTCACTGACTGATGAGTTTGAAAGCATTGCTACGAACGGTCAGGATGGCACATTTGAGGAGAAGGATGACGAGGATCTTTATTTTGCACCGGAAAAGAACAATGTTATATTCAGTAGTGCTGTTGATGGATGGGCGTTCACGGTGAGACAGTTTGCAGGTTTGTACGAGAAGAAGCTGGGGATAAAGAGGTCTGTGCTGGAGAAAGTTCTTTGGGGAGACTTCTATCTAGAGCCTAAGACGAAACGTGTGCTGGGTTCGAAGCATCTGAAAGGGAGAGCACTAAAGCCTATGTTCGTTCAACTGGTGCTAGACAATATTTGGGCCGTCTATGAGGCCACGACGGGTGGCAACAAGGGGAAAGGAGACCCCGCAATGGTTGAAAAGATCACTAAGTCACTATCACTAACGATTCCCCTTCACATCCTTCGCTCGAGAGACCCCAGAGCTATTATGACCACGCTTTTCGCTGCATGGCTGCCCTTATCTACAGCGGTACTAGTCTCTACAATAGAGCACCTGCCAGCCCCACCAGCCGCTCAGGCAAGCCGTCTTCCAGCACTAATTGACGCCTCACCAGGTGCAAAACACGTGGATGCAGCGATACGGGATGCCATGACCAACATGAAGACTAAAAAGGTTGATCCGGTGGTAGCCTACGTCAGCAAAATGGTTGCCGTCCCGGAGAGCGCAATGCCACAGAACAAGCGTAAAACGGGAGTCATCATGACGGGCGAAGAGGCTCGAGATTTGGCAAGAAAGAAACGCGCACAGCTGGAAAAGACGCAAGCGATAGCAAATGGTGAAGGTTCCGATAGTACCGTCAGTGGCATCACAGAAGCCCTTGGCGATGCTGATCTTGATAACGCTGGAAATGCGATTGACGATGAGAAGTATGATATGGAGCATTTGATAGGCTTCGCGCGACTCTACTCCGGCACTCTGACCGTAGGAGACTCTGTCTATGTACTTCCTCCCAAGTTTTCACCAGCATTCCCCCATGCAACTCCTGAGCCGCAGAAAGTCACGGTCACTGGCTTGTACCTTTTGATGGGTAGAGACCTTGAAGCACTGTCTTCGGTTCCAGCTGGGGTGGTGTGTGGGATCGCAGGGCTTGAAGGCCATATTTTGAAGTCAGGTACCCTCTGCAGCTCGCTCGAAGGCAGTGTGAACTTAGCAGGTGTCAACATGGGGAGTCAACCGATTGTTCGTGTTGCTCTTGAGCCTGTCAATCCAAGTGATCTTGACAAGATGATCAGGGGAATGAAGCTTCTGGAGCAGAGTGACCCATGTGCACAATACGAGGTGCTCGAAAGCGGCGAGCATGTCATTCTAACAGCTGGAGAATTGCATCTCGAGCGATGTCTGAAGGACTTAAGAGAGCGATACGCTAGATGCGAGATCCAGGCTGGCGAGCCCATTGTCCCGTATCGGGAGACGATTGTCGCTGCCGCTGAGATGAATCCACCCAAGAACAAGGACCTTCCGCGAGGGACAGCAATAGGTGTCACAACGTCGAAGCAGGTCACAATACGACTACGTGTACGACCATTGCCCATTTCAGTCACAGAATTTTTGGATAAGAACGCAGGCGCAATCAGACGACTGTATTCGGAGAAGAAGGCCGAAGAAGAGGGCAAACAAGGTGTCATATCAGACGACGAGAACATCACAGACCAAGAAGAGGACGATGAGATAGCTCCCTCCGATACTGGAGTGCTCTCCATCCTCGATTTCCGAGAAAAGCTCCGCTCCGCCTTTGCCGAAGCCAAAGGTCAGGAACACATCTGGAAAAACGTCGTCGAAAAAATCGCTGCTTTCGGTCCTCGAAGGACCGGTCCAAATATCCTTATCGACACCACATCACAAGGAACCTGCCAAAGATTCCTCCAAGAAGATCACGAAACACCTACCTCAGCCACCCCATCTGAACCCGAACCCCCCTCAAACCCAACCAACCC
>JASZXT010000825.1:0-10484 GCA_035521555.1 Lecanoromycetidae sp. Uapishka_2 | reverse complement strand
GGGTGGAAGGGGTGTAGTAGGGGATGTAGTACGTGTTGTGTGGATTGTGTGTTCGTGGTGTGGGGCGCGAAGATGGTTTTAGAAGAAAGTTGGGTGTTCGAGGGATGGTGAATGGTGTTTTTGTTTTTCTTGATGGCAGATTGTATTGGAGAGTCGGATAAAGAAAAGGTGCTGTGGTTTTCGAAGACAAAGAAATTGTGGTAACACTTTTGAGGTAAGCAAGTACAGACGCTTAGCGAGTATGGAGAATGAAGTGGGGAGAGTGTTTGGAGCGCATGTGGAGCACCAAAGTGAATACATTTTCCCCCAACGCAACGTCAGTTGGATATGTGTTATCACCGGTGCCTGTTCATGAGGGCTGTATGCTTATGAGCGTCAATTGGCACACAATCGAGGCGAAGCTCTTTGAACGATACTGCTGGATAAAATTAGGCTTGCAAATTATCTTTCGTAAATTTTGTAGATATCTTTGAGAGTTCCTGGAGCAATATCTGAGAGTCGTACCATACCTTACTTAGTACAGCGTGCATTTCTAGCAGGCTACCTACTCTGTTAGAAGCTCTTTCTGTCCCTCTATTAGTCGAACATCTTCGTCCTACACTTTTAGGCAGTAGATGAGAATCTATTCAATACCAAAATTGCAGAAATTCTAAAAAATGTCGGGGCATACTATTCTCGTTGATGTTGGTTCACCCCTCTGCTTGGTCCTCTATTGAGGCATTCTTAAGGTCCTCTGCTGCATCTGCAGCTGCGTCTTTCTCTTGTGCTAATTCGGCGTCGGCAACCGCAGTCCCGTTGATGGATTGGTTAGCGGTGGCAGGCTTCTTTGCGGAGTCGTGCGTTCGTCGATTTGAGGTGGAAGACTGAGGCTCATTGGCTTCAGCTTCGAGGCGGTCAATCTCCTTTTGAGCCTTCTCAATGTTCTGCAGCGGTGTTAGTAGGGGCTAATGCATGAAGCCGACAATACTCAATCTTACCTCCTTAGTCTTCTTCTCCTGGTCCTTCTTCCATTGTTCGCGCTTCTCCTTTAATTTCTCCAACACAGCTGGAACGCTAGCCTGACTCATTGGTGGCTCGATGTTGACCTTGGCCAGTTCCTCGATGATGCCGATACTAAGATTGAACTTGCCTTCCGTAGGTGTACCGGGCGCCGGTGATCCAGTAGAACTTCCTTTCTTGCCCTTCTTGCCCTTCTTCCCGCCGGTACCCATGAAGTAGTTTTCTTCACGATCTTCCTTTTTCGAGACTTTCATGCCCTTGATCTCCGCGTCAGTGGTCACACTCCTCATCGGTTCAGCGGCAAAGCCACTGGGTCCTCGTAAAGTCTTGGATGCCTCTGGTGCCGATGGATCGAAGTAACGGATGAGACCCTCGGCAGTCAAGATCTCGTCCATATATGCAGGCTCACTGGCTTCCTCCAACTTCTTCTCTGCGATCTTCCTTCGCTTTTCCTTGTGGAAAGCGTCATTCTCGGCTTTTTGGCGTTCCCGACGCAGATTGTACTGCTCCTGCTCGTACGCTTGATATGCCTTCCTAGCCTTGTAATACTGATCTTTGACATCCCTCAAAGCGGCCCACTTTTCTTGTTGCGCGTCACGTGCTTTTGTTTGCTTCTCCCGCAGTGCGCTGATACCTTTGTAGGCTTCGTCTTGCTCTGCTCTGATAGATTTCAGTTCCTTGTCTACCTCGTCATATTTCTGGCTCAAGGCCTTGGCTTCTGGGTTGTCCATCTGCTTCCTGAATTCTGCAATTTCTGCTTTGACCTTGCTTATGTTTTTCTCGGCTTCGTCGAAGCCACCGAAAACCTTCTTCATCTTTTGAAGATTCTGCGCTTCTGTGAGAGCTTTCTTCATGTCCACCAATGTAGCAGTGCTAGACTCCTGGACCTTTTCCAGTCGTTGTATCTCTCGGTCGATCTCCTCTGTATTCTTGTACGAAACTTGACTCCGCTTGGTCTTTTGTTCTGTCATCATCGACTTCAATCGGGCATCAAGGCTAGCTATCTTCTCTTGAGTACCCATGCGTGAAGATTTGAAAGTGCCTTGTTGCTGTCTTATTGCCTGTAGCTCTGTTCTGAGTTCTTGCTGCCTTTTACTGGCTGGAGAGTCTTTATTTTGGGGCTGAGCCGATTTGAGCCGATTGTTGGCCGCATTCTAAGAATCTTCGATCAGACTCGAATTGTCCTGAAAGTTCAATGGCAAGATCGGGCACAAGGCCACTCACCAGCTCTTCTTGTGCAACAGCATTCTCCTTCTCTGCCTTGGCCAGCTCTTTTTTATAGTTCTCTTCGTCGGGCTTTTCTGGCTTCGATTTCTGAGCTTTGTGGGCGGGCTCAGCGCCAGCGTCGATTGTCGACATCGTGGCAGCCGAAGGAGTTGCCATATCCGCCATTGTGGATGTGAATGACAAGCGAGCAGCAACCACCTTGACTAGTGGTTATTGCATTGAACCGGCGGCAATGCGATGGCCTAGAACATGTATTATAGTGCAAAGTCACGATACCTGTTTCCTGCCAATTCCCAGTTGTCATACAGATTATGATTAGCGACCTTTGCTTCAACAAAACTTTTCGAGATATGATTGTGCAAGTGCATAATGATCCACTAACTCAATGTCGCACTAGCGTCATTTATGCACATATCAACTCTATCTAGCCGGACCAACTTGTTTATTAAATATTCCCTATTGGGGGCCAATTCGCGAGCTGCGCCCAGAGATCTGGTGGAATTTGGCAACGCCCACTACGTCGGTCAGATTGGGGGCCAGCGGTTCTTGGAACGACCCTTCGCCTGTTTCCTACACCACCTCTGTGCTTGGTCAAACAACTTGGTGTTTTTCTTGGCGAAACGTTTCAGAGTGAGACATCTCAATGTTGGTGGACTAGCTGGTGCTCTATGAGCTTTGCGCTACCTCAATTCAGTATCGAAGACGACGCATAGCCCACGAGGCTTGCTTTACTAAAGTGGTGCAGCTGGTTCGAGCAAGATGCAACAGATCGTCATGTCTTCAAAGACAGGCCTATCCGGCGCCTCTTCCCTCTCCTTAGATCATCGGTCTTCACTTATTCAAGAACCGCGATGTCTCACAGTGGTCAGGCATGGTACGACCATGACCAACCGCAATCGCACCCGGATGACTTCAGTACGTTGGAGGTCGCACTCCAAGCGTCAAGTCCCAATGATACACTCAAAGAGCTGCAATCGCCCAGTGATCCTGAGCCAGTCCATCTGGGTAAACCAAGATTTATTGGTCATGTCGATGCTCCAGAGGTGACCCAACAATCGATCAGCCCAGCAGCGGTCTTTGGACCTACCTCACCAGCACTTTCACCCTTTTCAGCGTCGTCCCTTGGAGGAAGCTCCGGCGTATACCTGGCGGAGAAAGGACTAGATGACCAGGCAACACGGCCATCAAAGAGAATATGTGGAACGAGATCAATTATCTTCTGGCTGCTCCTTGCCCTGGCAGTCAGCGTTATAGCAGTCGCCATTTGTGTCCCAGTGGGGGTAATTGTGGGACGTAAGCATACAGCATCTTCCACGGCCATTTCCTCCGATCATCCAGCAATAAGAGATACTGGAGTGAGTAACCATTCCAGCCTGGCGTCGATTGCGTTCAACGACACTCAAGGCCTCACGCATTACCGAATCTATTACCAAGATGATCTTGGAAACATAAAAGAGTCTTCCTGGAACTCTTCTGGGAGATCTTGGTATGTCACAAACAAAGCCATTGGATCGGCGAAACCGGGGACCCCTTTGTCAGCCATTGTCACGGGCCCTCCAAATTTTCCCTTTGTAAGTACCACCCTTAACCAAATTTATATTCTCAATGCTGATCTACACTTAATTCGTAGCAAATAAATCTCTATGCTATCGCTGGTAGCGGTCAACTCATTGCATGGGGCTCAGTGGATACAGACTGGACTAGTGGCAATACCACATTCTCAACTGGCCCTATCACTCAGCAGGGCATTGTCCCAGCCAATAATTCAGATTTGGCTGCTTACTGGGACCGTTCAGAAGGCTGTTTGGAATGCTCCAACACCCTCAATATCGTTTACCAACTCCAGAGTGGACAATTGCAATTGGGAAACCTCACTAATGGCGGTTGGGAATGGTACCCACTTCAAGCCAGTCCAATTATGGGGACGAGTCTTGCTATTGATCTCAAATTCTTCAACGGTACCCGGGACATTCTATTGTACTATCAGCTCCCATCGAAGTATGTGAGCGCATTACGGTTCAACGGAAGCAGTATGCCTTGTCAACCAATCGTATTGAGGCACATGCTAACAGACCAAAGTCTACAATTGGGAAGAATTACAAGCACGCAATCTACCCCAACTGGCCTCGAACGCCCCGATTGCTTCCGTCGCATACGACACCCCTAATTCAAATGAAACACTCTTCGAACAGCTCTTGAGCGCAAGTGTCAACGGAACTTCAGAAAATTACTGGAATTCTACCACTGCGGAATGGGGTCTCCAGCAGTACCCTTCTATGCTACAGCAAAATTATACATCCTTAGCCACGAATGAAGACGGGCGTTTGTACTTGATGAAAGACGGTATAATTCATGAGTTCATGTTCAATCTAAGTAGCACCTGGTCCATTGTTGGGAACGTTACCACGAGCTGAGCTCATAAGGAAGAGAGCACCAAAAAGCTCAATCAAAGTAACCGGAGATTTCCTGGCATAATTACAAGGCGACAGGGCATTTCATGGGCATAGGGACGTGTCAAAGGCCGTGTTGTGTAAGCAGCAAGTCGAGGATTTGTGGGGCCGTCCGGTCGCACCGAGTAGCGGCGCGCGCTCGATGTAGATTGAGTCTGGGTCCTATCAACATAGATAACGACTTACGAGAGTGGCGTGCCGGTCTTCTAAAGGCGTGCCTTATGGTCACGGGCTCTGTTTTGGGCGTTGAAGGGTTGAGCGAGCGTATTTGTTTATATATCCCATGTGCGACTATCTGACTGATTATCTTACAATCCAATGCAACTATCTCTCCTATAATCGTTAAGAAAACTTCTCCTCGCTGAAATAGAATCTGGCTACCTCCGCGATTTTGCTCACATCGCTCAATGACTCTCGTTTTAACAAGAAAACCGCACTTTATATAGTACTCTTGGACGCACCTACTCCAACATTAGAAAACTCACAGCTTGTAGACCTCATGGTCACGTAAGCAGATCCTCTTGTTTGGCACGACTCTCGGCTTCACGGCTTTCGCTCCAGACCATTCCCGCAACAACGCCAAAGCAATACTCTTCAAAGAAGATTTTTTATCCAAATTGCCATCTTGACAACCTTCGACTCTTGGCTTATTAATCACTGCTCTCCGCATACGCCATGTCTTGGCGGGCGACCCACTAGTGCTATTACCATCCAGAAATTCGACAGCCAATTATTCCCGCATTTCTCTGTGTCATCGCGTTCCCAATTCTGGCATCGTGCCCATACCTCTCCTCTTCCGTAAAACCTTCATACCATCATGATGTTACCAATTACCATGTGTGAGATGATGCCATACAAGTGCTCATCGAGTCCCCGCGGCTGGCGGAGTGTTGGCCTCTATAAGCGCATAATGCTGGAATATATATGCGTAATGAGCAAATGTTTCGCCATCCCTCCATTCTCTTATTTAATGCACACAACGGGCTCAGGGTCGCGAGACGGAGAAGCATGTACATACCGGAGGCGAAGGATTGGCATTTGGACGTCGACAAATACCTGAACCCATATGTTCCTCGAAACAGATCATACAGGCTACCCAAGCCTTTCGCAAGATTTCTTGGATTCAGAGACCATCCCAGAGACCAAATTGGCAATATACTTGTTGCGGGATGGGCGTGCGTGGGAGCCTTCATCGGCCTGATCATCATTGAGGCGGTCTTCATGATTCCGGCCATCAAAGATCGTGGTGTTCCTCTACTCATTGCAAGTTTCGTACGTCTCACCGCTTTTCCTCCTAGACCACCTCCACAGCTCTCATTATCGATACGGGATCTAATGACTTCAAGGGTGCTGCAGCCGTCTTGGAATTCAACACAATTGAGTCACCTTTGGCACAACCACGCAATACAATCATTGGACATCTCCTGGCAAGCCTCATTGGCGTCAGCATCACCAAACTCTTCTCCCTGAATCCTGACTTCGAGAACCTGCGTTGGCTAGCTGGGGCTCTGGCATGCGGCCTCGCGTCTACCGTGATGACCCTCACGAAGACAGTCTACCCGCCCGCGGGAGCGACTGCACTCCTTGCAGCAGTCGATCCCCAGGTAGAGCAACTTGGCTGGTTCTTAATTCCCTTGGTGCTTCTCAGCGCTGTTCTGACCTTAATGGTGAGCCTGTTGATCAACAACATTCAACGACAATACCCTACATATTGGTGGACACCGCTCGACCTCAATAGCAACGAGCTCGCGCACGATAATGAGAAATTCGGAGACAGCAGCAAAGCCTCGCTTGAAACAAATTCCAGTCCTATCGAGCATAACAATGGACCGGCCATCTGCATCACATCAACATGCCTTGTCGTGCCCGAAGACTTTCACCTGGCTGGAGAGGAGAGAGCTATCCTCGAGATCTTGAGGGTCCGAATGAGGGAAGCGCTGCTGCGGGAGTCAGGACCAGATTCCCAGACATGACGATTATAATACTCGGCTACCACCTAATGAATACGGGCATGCGTTTACATGTACAAAAAGTTCCCACTGCGCATACGGAGTTGAATCTGTTTTCTAGGGAGCGTAGAATTTGGCATCTAGCATACGTTGATATCCATGTACAATAGCATATGTGCAGCATACCGAAGTCTTTCATCACCCTTAGAAAGAAAACTTATTCCGAATGCCTGCCCTATACAGCTTTCTAATCACTCTTCTAGACAGACGACGAACGGAAAATTCCCATCGAATCTCATGAGGCCGTATCATATCCGCCACTAAAGGCTTTTCGCGTTCTCAATCAATAATGGCTCCATTCACAAGAGCCGTGGACGCCACCAGGATAGCCGCTATAAGCCAATTGACTCCTACAAAACTCGCATATGACAAACAAGGTAAAGTCACTCTAAACCCTACAACTTGCTCACTGACTGTCAATTAGCCTTCGACTTTGGCTCTACTCACCGCACATCTCGCCGCATTGAAGGTTTGAATCTACCGCCTCTTACATTCGCAAAACTGCTCAATGCTGTTGATCTTGAGGAACCATTGTCTGGTCGTTATGCAGAGCATCCTGTGTTAGCGGGCTTGGCAGGCAAGAGATGACGCCAATAGCCGAGGCCCGTCTGACATCCGTTTCTTGCCGAGCATCATCACAACTGTGTATTGTCGTTTTTTCATATTGTCTACAGCATCTAATTGAGCTTACATTAGCTCAGTAGGTCGATAGCTCCTTCAAGGACGTTGATCATGGAGTTTCATCCGGTGTTATTCCTCTACTCGATCCTGCAATGGATACTTGACAAGCTCCTCTCGCCAGCTCCTCCACCACCTCATGCTCATTTGAGCAGGCCTCGTATCGCAATCATTGGGGCTGGTCTTACGGGCGTATCATCAGCATCTCACTGCGTTGGACATGGTTTCGACGTAACGATATTCGAAGCTGGCGATGAGAAATCCCTGGGTGGAATATGGAGCGTGAGTCTCAATTAGAACAGCCTATTGAGACTCTGTTGACAAACTCTTTAGCAAGTGAACAATACCTCGGGTCTTCAGATCCACAGCATCATGTACCGGTTTCATCCCTCCGTTAAGTGGAGCTCGGGATACCCAGACCGCCAGCAGATAGTCTCCCAAATCACTCAACTTTGGAAACGTTATGGCCTGCAAGAGCGTACTAAATTCAACACCCGTGTCACCTCCGTCACTCAAGACAAGCAAGGGAGATGGATAATCAATGATCCCTCGAACGGCCGCTTTGATGGTGTCATGGCCGCTGTAGGCAGCTGCGGTGAGCCCAAGATGCCTACTATGCCGGGGCAGGAGATGTTCAAGGGTGAAGTATATCATTCATCTAGATTAGATGGAAAGACCGCCCAGGATAAGAAAGTTCTCATCATTGGTGGTGGTGCGTCTGCTGTCGAGGCTCTTGAGTTTGTGGTCCATACGGGAGCCAAATCAACGTCTGTCCTTGCTCGCTCTGACAAGTGGATCATCCCACGCAATGCTTTCGTCGACACGCTTCTGGCATTCAATATCTTTGGGCAGGAGACAATTTTTTCATGGATCCCTGAGTCTCTTCTACGAATTTTCTTCTATCGAGACCTCCAGGACCTGGCTCCTCAGTCTGAGGGTCTCTTCACTGAAACACCCATGGTAAACTCCGACATCTTCCATCAAATTCGCGCAGGTAAAGCTGAATGGCTACGCGGTGACATCCTCGGCTTCACAGAAAAGGGTATCAAATTCAACCACCGGGCGAAGGGGGTCCCCAAATCTGGACCCGGTAGAGAAAGTGTGGTTGAAGGAGACATGGTCATCATGGCTACCGGTTTCCAACGACCCAGCCTGGCCTTTTTGCCCGACGAAGTGTTCAAAGAGCCTTATCAACCCCCAAATTGGTATCTCCAGGTCTTCCCACCCGAGCATGTGACGATCTGCGCTAACAACTGCACCTACGTCAATGCCATTGGTACTGTGGGAAATTATCACATCGGTATCTATACTAGGCTTCTCTTGATGTTCCTCGTCGACCCATTGGCGAGGCCTCAAGAATACTGGATGAAGAAATGGATTGATATGACTAAAACGCTCAAAATGTTTGCCCCAACAGGCGCGTTCGATTTCTTCACGTATTCGGAATTGACTTATTGGTTCGTGTTTTGTATTGTGATCAACCCTTTCCGGTGGAAGTGGGCACTTTTCGTGTTCTTTGGGATTGGGGATGCTTTGCCGGAGAGGATCGTGAAGCGAGAGGATCAAGTGAGAAATGGTCTCGGAATGAAAAAAGCCTATCACGAATAGTTGATATTAACTTTACCCCAGCGAGGCACGCGGAGCCCATTTGTCAGCATTGATACACAAATAGACGAAACGATATGAACGGGATTTCGAACGAAAGCATTTCCAGCATATAGACAGAGACCATTAGCTTGTCGACGAAAAAGCACCGACTGAACGCCACAGTGTCTCCGTGACCGTGGTAATGTGGTGGTATCCCATCCTCCATCTCAGGCAAAAAGAAAGCGCAACATCAACGATGGTCCGCCTATTTCCACTAATTCTTCTGCTCGTGTAAAATTTCCACCTATTTCCACCCTTTTAGGTCACTCATGCAAACAATCCACCTACCTCCACCCAAGCTATATCAAAATGATTCTTTCTTTCAGACACTATTCATTCGTTCCCATCCATCCTCCATAATCAGAACATCCTTCGCACAAACCCCTCCCAACCTATCCTCCCTCTCTTCCTCGTCCTGCTTCTTCCCCTTCCGAACCCCTCAACCTCTCCCCATCCGCTCGGCTCATCCTCTCAAGAGACTTTCTATACTCCACCAAATCCACCTTACCCCCCTTATCCCTCTTCAAAGCATCACCTTCGACTCCATCGCCTTCGACGCCATCGCCTTGGTGCTCGCTATTCTCTTCCTCCCCACTCTGCACTTGTCTCTCTGCCTCCCCCCTCTCCACCACAGAATCCTCAAACCTCGTCTTCCTATTCACCAAAGCCCCCTGCAACACCTGCCCTTGATGCCTTATCGTTGACTCTCCGAGTAAAACGATGCGTTTGCTAGACTTATAATCTTCCGGCGTTATATAAAAGTTGGATTCGCTAGTCTCTTCCCCACCATCTCTATTTACTCCTTCTGTCTCGGCCCTTTCAACGGCTGAGTCTTCAAATCTCGTTTTCCTATTTATGAAGATCCCTTCTAGTACCTGTCCTCTATGCCTTATCGTTGGTTCTCCGAGAAGATTGATGCGTTTGCTGGTTTTGTAATCTTCCGGCGTTACGCTCATCTTTGCTTCAGAATGACTGGGAGTGGATGGTGAAGAGGAGGAAGAGGAGGAGGAGTGTGACGAAGATTGGGTCTGGGTGGTTGGGGCGTTTGATGGCATTTTGAGAACGGAAATGTACGTGTGTATATGGAAACATGGTTGGGGCTGGAACGGGATGGGTGTATATGTATAGGGGTGTTTTGCCTGAGAGGAATTTTCCCGTGGGAAGGGAATTCGTGGATTGTGGGGGCCTGGTGGGGATTATCGCGGTACGGGATGGATGGACGAGAAGTTCGGGTTTGGGTAGGGTGGATTGATATCGTGGGTTTGAGGCGTGGGAGGGATGGAAATTGGGGGTTTGGGTCTTTGGGGTGGAAGATTGAGGTCGTTTGGAAGGGAAAGGTTGATGTTGTGGGGGGAAAATGGGTTGCAATCACAAGGGTTTTATGTAGGAGAGATGAGATTATAGTCGGAAGCCATGACAAGCGAAACGAAAATGTCAAAAAAGGAAGGAAGAAGCATTGCTCACAGCTCAAGTC
>JASZXT010000824.1:0-10490 GCA_035521555.1 Lecanoromycetidae sp. Uapishka_2 | reverse complement strand
GGATAGGGATGGGGAATTAGGAAGTTAGTACTCCGTAGATCTATTGTTGCGCTGAAGCGTGAGGGTTGGGGGATGGGATGATAAATCTGACTATGTTGTACAAGCGCACTTTCAATTGGCTGGATGCAAGTGAGAATGTGCCATTACGGCAAAGATGCAAGATTGTTCAATCGTTTCACCGAGTTGGATGCAGCTAACATGCAACTACCTGTCTCATGTACACTACATATTATGTATCCCGAGGAGCCATGTGCGCCAGGAACCACCATTGTGCAGAAGAATAATGTGGAGAATGTGAGCATGTGCATTATTAATTTGCGGGCAACACGTGGGGCCTGTCTCAGTGAAGGTTGATGATTCGTTGTTGGGGTGGCCCAGGGGAAAACTAGAGGGGACCTACGATGGCTTGAAGTGGCTTAGGTGCGCAGTCGAGGTGAGTCCAGATGCAAGGACGGCAAGACCAAGACCAATTATAATAATAATTGAACGATAAGCTGCATCTCGCTTCGCAAAGTGAAAGGAGGCGATGGAGGTCAGTGGAATAACTCCGTAGGTAGTTCTACCTTTTGGTTCCAGAATAAGCCTTGACAGAGGCTTGCAGAAAATAAGGTAAGGTCCTCCGTAATCATGGTAATGTGCCTTTTCGTGCCTCTCTTCGTTTGGCTTTTCATAAAACTACTCGGTAAGCTTAGTAGTACCTTACCGTAAAATATAATCAGTCATAATCAGTCATCATGTCCGGCTTATCCAATGCCACCATTCCCCTTCATCTTCTACCTCTCTCTCTGATAAACACAGTAGAACCCCCGAACTTCTCCTTGATTGAACAAGTAGTGCAGGTACGAGAAGTGACGAAGTTCTTCCATATTCCATTGAGCTGATAGTGCGATGATGACGATGGGATACCGTACTTCAACGCCTGTGGAGTGTGGATCACGTACAGGTAAGCGGGCAAGGTAATTACGTGTCTTGAGTAGGTACTTTACCTTAAGATAGGTATTACCTACCTAGGTAGTGCATTGCGCACGGACCATAGTTCTACCTGTCAATCTGAGTATTATTGCAATCAAACGTCTGGATGAAAACAATAATACTTTACTCGTATGTACGGTAGAATAAGTCAATAAATTCAAGATATTCCATGCCGTTGCCGTTGCCGATACCGATCCCGCTAGTTCTAACACTCGTAGCGGCATCACCGGCATCATTTCCGGGTAGCGGGCTCGGCGCTGGGCCATGGTGAGATATTCTGAGCTTATCAGATAAGGTAAGGTACGGATAGGATGCGGTTACCAATCCACCTCCTTAGGTTTCTTGGAAGCTAGTCTCACTCACCTCCCACTCTCACTCACTTTCCTTTGATCACTACCTTTCTGTACTGTAACTTGCTGTACTCGCACTCGTACCGAGTTGACTGTCCTGTCTGCCCGCTGAACCTTGGCGATTGATCTAACAAGCATTCGAGGAGAATCACTGGCTTCTTTTGGAACACCATGATCCACTGCATGTTGTGATGCATGGTCAGCGACTGCGTCTTCAATCTTCCTATTATTACCTGTCTCGATTAACTCAGAAAAGCATAGCATGAACCAGCCGAAATTTCTAGGACGAGTCTAGGGTGGCGACCACCTACCTTCCAAAGTCATGAGACTATCTAGCTTGGTCATGTTTTTCTGGGGACAAGAAGCTGCACTTCGCCTGCCAGCATGTCAGGCACTGACTCTGGCCAGTACTTGAGGTCTAGAGTTTGTCGCAGTTAACGCCAGAAACGCAGACTGTAGTCGGCTGCTCAAAGGCAATTGTCAGCTCGCTTTGACCAGTGTCAATCCTATCAAGAAGTCATTTGTAGCTGCTAATAAGGAAAAGTTCTTGAATCAACAGGGAGATGCCTGGCTGGATATGTATATGACTCCGGAGAGAGCTCCTCTCCATCCATTGATCCAAAAGCGATCAAAGTATGCTTGCTGACGTGTTGTCCGGCTGCAGGCCATGGCCATTGAGAACAATGTTGCACAAAGATTGCTCATCCTGGTTACAAGACTGATTATGTGTCAACGGCCCCAAAAGCCATGCCTTCGTAGGCAATTGGCGAATGGGCGTAATTAGGCCAGGGTTGCGTATGACACGAATAGTCCAAGACTGGCCCAGGAGTAAATATCGAGTATTCGCTGTCATGTGCATGCGAGAAGGGCAGCAAGAGGCAGTTTGGACGCGCAAGGGCAAATTCTTGTCGTGTGTTTCAGTGCGGAATCTCATGGCGGGTGTGAGACTTGTTGATTGACCGAGCAAGTCCAGACTGTAGAAGAACGTCAGACTTGTGAGGCCTCGTCTTCGGCACTTAACGAGACACATCCATTCAAGTTGATCACGGATCAGGCGTGGATGCGATATAAATGATAGGAGGATCGAGATGCAGAGCTGGTCCTACTGGCGTACTGGCGTGATGTAGCAGAGTAAATCGGAGATTGCAATGGCCATGTTGATGGCGGAGTTTATTCGGTGGTCCAACATGGTCTGCACGCTTTTTAGGAATCGACTTGACATTGGTTTGTTACCTGTCAGTTGCTGTTATTTTCTGTCTTTTTGAGATGCATCGTACCCATTATTGTGCTCGCCGTTGTGGCACTGGCTCCCCTCCGTCGGGTCTGATCCGCAAAGCTAGATTAGTTCAATCAGAGGCTTGATGCACCAAAAGCAAACGATCAAGAAGAACATGGTTTCGTCCGTATACACTGACTACGACATGTCGTCTCTATGAATTTTCAGATGACTTAGAGGCAATTTAAGAGCATCGCGATATAGGATATCGAACATTCGGGTAGGATCTCAACTAATCACTTCTAGAAATTAGCTTTGGGTCGTCTTCGAGTCTCAACGCAAGTAGTCTGACCCATAGACAGAGGTTCGAAAAGTTGTTGCTCACGCATAATGCGTGCTGTGAAAGTCTGCTCTTGATGGCAGGCAAAGGCGTTGTAAAATTGTGACTAACGGGAAGCTTACAGCGACTAAGAAGACTTAACCATATGTCTGCAAGTAACATTTGGCGAACATACATTGCATACTATGATTAGAAGAGATCAGAGTGGCGGAAATATAAAGTACGACAGACGGTCATGGGAACCGCAGCAAGAATCATGGTGCAGACTTGGGAAGGTCTTTTTCTGGTAGAGAGATCTGACAATTGCCTGTCATCTTCTGGCAAGTGCGAGCATGCTCAGATACATGATCTCGCCCAAGTGGTAACTTACAGCTTATTGGACAAGAGTTACTTGGGTAAAAAGGGACGCGCTTCAATCTCATATTTACAGCTTTTCAATAATTGCCTTCGCGTACTCATGTGTCTTAGCCTTGCCTCCTAGATCGCCAGTCAAGTACTGAGAATGTCAGTGCGGACACAAGGAAAGCTCGGAGGGGTGTCTTACCTTTCCTTCCGCCAGGGTATCAAAGATTGCTTTTTGGATCTTGTTCGCGTGATCGTGGAGATCCATGTGCTGCAACATCATGATACTGCTTAGTAATAATGCTGTAGGATTGGCAAGGCCCTTTCCAGCAATGTCAGGTGCAGAGCCGTGGACAGCCTCGAAGATTGAGCATTCGTCTCCAATGTTCCCAGAAGGTGTCAGGCCAAGACCACCGATCAAGCCGGCACACATATCGGAAAGAATGTCGCCGTACAGATTGGGCATGACGAGTACCTTATCGTTGTATGGTGTGGGGTCCGTCACAATTTTCAGGCATGCATTGTCGAGCAATTCCGCGTCGAATTCTACATTGGGAAAGTCCTTGCTAATCTCACGCGCGATCCTCAAGAATAAGCCGTCGGACATCTTCATTATGGTGGCCTTGTGCACCACCCTGACCTTCCTCTTGCCGACGTCCTCTGCATACTGGAAAGCAAATCTCAGCACTCTTTCCGAAGCTGCGCGCGTGATGAGCTTGATGCTTTGCACAACACCGTCAATTACAATGTGCTCGATTCCTGAGTATTCACCCTCGGTGTTCTCACGAATTAGCACTGTATCGACGTTATCGTAGGGGGTTTTGTAGCCAGCAATGGATTTGCAGGGGCGGACGTTGGCGAAGAGGTTGAAGGTTCGGCGGAGAGTCAGATTGAGCGATACATGGCCTTTTCCTATGGGGGTCTGATATTGATCAGCACCACCTCTGACGCAGAATACTGAAAGTCCATACAGCGAGAGGTCCTTTGAGAGCGACAAAGTTCGTTTTGACGCTGTCAATGGCTTTGTCCGGAATTACTGTCTTGCCATCCTTCAATTGAGGTGTGACATCCACGGATTCCCATTTGATTGGAGCCTAGTAAATATAAGCTCATGTTCAGTGGTTTTTACAGGAATTGCACGAGCCTTGGCAGCTGCGAAGATGTCTTTGACTGATTGTGATATCTCAGGGCCAATCCCGTCTCCTTCTATGAGTGTGACTGTGTAGAGCCCCTGTTTCCCACCCAAAAATGAGCATTCCCCGGATTGACAACGCTCGTGGACGCTGGGGTTGATTTACGTCTGAGCCTTTCTTCCCCTTGAACTTGGCCACTTTCTCTTCATATGGGACCGAGTAGCACCTTAATTGAACCTGAATTGTAAACAACATTGTTAGCATCCTTCCCTGATCGTGACCAGTGTTGTGGGTCACAAACCCATGCTGTTGTGGGAGCCCATTGCTGTGGCACGCGTACTCTTCGGAGGCATTGCCTTGCAGGAACAGTAAAAGAGCGACTAGCTATCATCGTAGAATCTCGTGCTTTTCTTGCACAAAGGTCTCCTGGTAGCGATGGGAAGGTAGAGCACAGGATGCGAAGACAAATGTAGGATAGCGATAGCAGGGAAGAAGCAAAGCACAATTACCTGCATGACGCTAGAGTAGCTAGGACCTCCGGGAGCCAAGATTTAATCGGGTAAATATACCTCCGGCCAGCGGTAACTAATTAATTCAAGCTCTTTCAAATGGTCAAGGCGTGTATATCCAGGTGAGAAACTTGTGCCGGCCTTTGACTGATTTCCGAACGACCCATCTACTCTTGTGTTCAGAGTGTGTCGCAATGAATAATGAGCACACGATACTAAACCATTACAATCTTGCAAACCCCTACCCTACCTCATGGCCTGCAGAGAAGGACGAAAGTGATGCTTCGGAAGATGAGAGGCCTGCTGCTAGCCTCTCCAGACAGGCCGTTCGACGATCCAAGTCCAGATACTCGGCTCTCGAACGTAGTGAAAGCGACAGACGAAGTTTAGTACCAGGATCACAGAAACTTCATGATGGTCAAGAGAATCTGGTGCAGACGGACGAGCCCGATCCTCTTGGAGTTACAGATAGTGTTGTGCGCGTGCTCAGGCAGAAGGGTCTGCCTGTTGAGGAAGACCAGCGTCTAAGTAAGATAGAGACATGCTCCCAAGAAGATCGTGCTAATTGCATTTAGGAAATAGATTCCTTCTTTCCTCTACCACTTTCTCACCAAATCTTTATCTCTCACAAGTACATTCAAACGCATCTACACAATCTTTGCTTCAGGGTCTGGGATTCCTCTCGCGCTCCATCGACCAGAAGTCTGCTTCCTTGAAAGTCCTTGTAGAGTCCAACTTTGAGCGCTTTGTACGCGCAAAGACCACCATTGACAATGTCTACGCAGAGATGCGCAGCCATGGCGCAGAGCCCGAGGCTGAGAGATCTCGCACCCACACCCGAGTCACCAGCAGAGGCAGCAATCATTTCAGAAACGTAAGTGGACAGGGTCCTCCCACACCCACGAAAGGGAAGCACAAGCCTCTGCCGAGTGACAAAAAGAAAAATGCCTTAACCAAGGAAAGTGAATTTGGTGTCCAAGGAATCAAGGCACCTCTGATTGAGGTGGCAGTCAAGGCGGAAGAAATATGGGGACCTGCGCTTGGTGGCCGAGAGAGAGAGGATAATTTGAGATCTGTCTTGGAATCCGTAGATCAATGTCAAGAGATATTCAGGATTGGAAAGTCCGTCAATGCGGATGTAAAACGCAAGGACTACGATGCTCTGGTGGAAGAATACTCCAAGGCTCGAAAGTACACCGAAGAGGCCAGGCAAATCGCAGAAAACGCTTCGCGTAATCATTCTCAGCTCACGGATTCGCAAGTCCATCGGATCGTCATAACTGGCCGCATGTGGTCTGAGGTTGAAGATCGAATCGACAATTTCAAACGTGATGTTTGGCGAAAGTTGACAAACGTTCAGACGAACCTGGCAACGTCCCTAACTCGGACCCCTCAAGATGAGCACATGATGCTAATCAGCGTGCTATTAGAGCTTGGGACAGATGACAATCCAATTTGGGTATGGCTTTTAAGTCGTTATGACTATTTGAAGAACAAGATAAGTGCTACATTCGAGCGCTCGAGGGTCGAAATTGAAGTCCTCCGAAGGCGAATTGCCAATACGGGACCGCCAGCAGGGCAAGTCGTCGCCGGTCATCTGGGAAGCCCCGCTATCAAGGATCATGACGGCAAGGGCAAAGATCTGGACACTCCTGCGGTAATTGAGCTTTGGGACCTGATATACAACTCTTTGAGCAATCTCCTATCGGCTCAGAACGGGATTTTAGGGGAAGTTATAGATTTCTGGGATAAGGCACAGAATTTCATAGACGGTAAGGTACAAAAGACCTTACCTATCGGCATTGATGGGCGCAGCCGCAAGCATCACCGATTATCTCAAGACGGTGTGAGAGATCTGCAGAACGGAACTCTCGAGCTTATTGGGATACTGCAAGAGAACATCTTCTCTTTCTTCGCGGATCCCCCCATCGAAGACATCTCCTCCCTGTACTCACCAGGGCCTCCAACCCCTAATACTCCCACACCTGTCACACCGTTGTCCGCCACCCTCTCACCATTCGCCCACCAAGACTCGCGTTTCAAATTTGACGAGAACCACGCTCCGCCTATCGCGCCAAAACGAGGCGAAGCATGGGAGGAATTTGCATTTTGGCCACCGTATTCGAATTCGTTGAGCGGAGTGCATTATCTTGAAAAGCTTCTCACACTACTGGGTTCGGCGGCGAGCGAGATGATTGCGATGCGTCCGGTAGCAACCGGGCATTCGATCTCAGAAAAGCTCAAGACCATGTTCACTGGTGCTCGAGAAAGATCCGCAAGAGCTGCTTGCGCTGCCTGGGGGAGAGATGCCGAGATGTGCAAGATCCTTGAGGACTGGTCAAGAGCCAACGATCAGCCGGAATTAACGAATATGCCATCTCGCTTCGGAGCCTTCGAATCAACTGTCCTCTCGGGCATGCAGAAAGTGCTGTTCGTTCCAGACGCAGCGATTATCAGGTCGGGCTCAGCCGGCATTGTTAGTCCGCCAGCCGCCAAGCTGGTACAGATGGTAAAAAGCCAATTCGTCACATCGCTCTACAAAGCGTTATCCGGCATGATCGAGAATGCGGAAGGATTGGAGCCCTTGAGCACCGAGGATGATCTTACGGGAGTAGATGACATGATTGTCTCCCGCCATGGAGAGAAAAGTCCTGACGGGAATAGTCAGGTAGGCCATGCTCTAATCTCGAAGTATTGTGTTGGCTGATCAGCTTAGAATATCCACAAGCTCCTCACCCTTTCTAACCTCGCAGTCCTGCAGAGTACCACCCTGCCAGGCCTGATATCTCAATTCGAAACCAACTTTTCCATCACCCTGACAGAGGAATCCAAGACAGTTCGTGATGCACTTACCCAGATCTCCGATCGACTGTTTTTATCCTACACTCAGCCGACCACCTCTCAGCTCTCTTCCATTGTCCACGCAGGCATTGCCTCTCGAGATTGGTTGCCTACAAGCTCTCGTCCATCTACTGTGCAGACTTATGTCTATGAAGCGTTGTTAATTCTCGTCTACGTTCACACAGAGGTGTCGACAACAGCGCCCTCACTCACCAATCAGACCCTTTCGCATCTCTTGGAACAGATGAGCTTGGCGTTCCTCGACGCCTTTAAGCAACGGTCAAAATATCCGCTCACGGGCCTCATGCAAGCGACTTTGGATGTGGAATTTGTAGCGCAAACGATGAGCCAATACACTACGAAGGCGGCTGGTGAGACGCAGTCCGAAATTTACATTCAATTGGATCAAGGTACCACACACGACGCCAGCAAGCAACTACAAGGGGAACTACCCGAAATGAGACAAGTACTGAAGAGATTAAGAGAAGGGACTCGGTCAGAGTTTCTATGCTTCAAGCGCGAGAAAAGGCTCCAAAGCTAAAGACCTGATCCCTATTGCATCCGCTCTTACGTGCCACTCAGAACTTCTCCTGAGCGGGCCTCATATCTAATTCGTGCGTCCACAAACTCGGCTCCTGCTCACTCAGCCACTAGCACATTCCGCAGTCAGTATTGCTTTGTCAAGTAAAAGACTTGGAGCAGCAAGAGACGTTCTGGGGGTGTCTCCGGAGCGAAACTCCACGGTTTTGCTTCTTGGACACGTCTTACAGCTTCGGGAACAATACTAAGTGGGGAAATCGAGTCCGAAAAGTGCCTTACCAGATAATTCTTTCCCAACGCCTCCGCACTAATCTTCTTCCCACTCCTCGTCGCCTCAGACTCCTCATCGATCACACTTCCGTTCACAATCGTATGCACAACTTGAATTCCCATTGGGCTGAATTCCTTTGCTAGCGCCTGTGACAAGCTTCTCGTAGCTGATCGCGAGCCTCCGTACGCTGCGAAGTTGGTGTTCGTGCGCATGGCGCCCAATGTCCCTGTCAAGATGAGAGTTCCCTTCTTTTCTCCGCCGTCTGCGAGGGCTTTCTCGCCATGGTGGGCGAACAGCAATTTTACTACTTCCTGCGAGAATGCCATTGCACCGCCTACGTATGTTTCCATACTGTTCATGAAGTCGGCATGGGTTTCCTCGAGGAAGGGCTTTCGACTCGCGTTTTTGACGTGGTATACTGCTACGCGAAGTTTCAAATTCTTGAAAGAGGCGTGAGAACCAATGGAGGCGAAAGCTTTTGAGAGGTTGGTGGGATTGGTGTCGGAAGGAAATGTTTCTCAGGGATATATCAATAAGGCTCCCACGGAAACCTGGAGAAAACCTACCGACTGGGTTGGGTGTGGACTCTCGGATGCCCTTTGCTACGCTCATGAGGTTCTCTGGATTGCGAGCAAGCAGGGCGACGGCATAGTTACCATGAGAAGGATGTGCGAGGATCCTGTTGCACGTCCACTTCAAGAATCGTGGCAAGGGGGATGCTGATGCTTACCTCGCGACTCCAGCGCCTGAGGTAGGGCCGGCGCCTATTAAAATTGCAAGGCCGCGTGGAGGCATATTCTCTACGTCAGCTTTCTTGTGAGAGCTATTGGGTCTTTGAAGAACAAATGTTGAAAATATCAAAATTCAGTACCTTCTGTGCGCTATTGATATTTTGATATTTTGATGTTTCGTCATACGGTACGTGATTCCCTGCGCTAACTCCGGGCAGTCAGGCTTGCCGCTTGCAGTCCCAAACGATAAGGTAAGGTACCCGTTCGGTCAAGAGCGATACTCTTTTAGGCTAAGATTGAGGTATCTCCATATCTCCGCACGGATAATCCTCGGCATAGGAAAGTACCGTCACCTGCTAGTATGGAGAAGGTAAAGTGGTAAACTTGCTGCAACCGCTTGTGGCTGCCCTGGTATTTTTGACCACCTGAATAGGCAGGAAACCTTGATCTCACCAATACATTGGAGTACCGCAACAAATAAGGTCTTCCAAGAAGACGAGATATGGGAGATTCTTCAACTTCTGGGCAATGGTTGCTCATTTATTAGCAAGACATACGGTAGTGTAAAAGACATAGCGCAAGTAGAGCAAAAGACTTGCCTTGTTACGCTGCGGCGAAAATCATCGAGAAAGTGACGGTACAACACAACTGGGACGGCGGGTGTTGCCCACGGTGTTTTATTAAGTCAGTTATAATACAGGTTCGAATCTAATCATTTCCACCTATCATCTTCCTCAGCAACATCATAGTCCATCTCTGCAGGTACAGGGTGGCCAGTGTCGCCATCGGCATCTGCTCCACCCATACTCAGATCGCCGTCCAGGGTTGCGGGTTTTGCTGATGCTGGCGCAGAGACAGACGGTGCATTGTACCAACTGAGCTCCAGCTTTCCTAGAGAAGGAATTCCTTTGCCACCGTACATGAAGCTCTCTGCGGTGAGCCGGTCTTTGAAGGTGATGATCTGTGTATCGGGTTTATCTGCTGCAATTTCGATAGCCTCGAATTCGCCAATGCCCTGATAATTCGTAAGCATTGCTTCGAGTTTCTCAACGTGAAATCTGATCATACCAGTAAGTACTGTCTTAGAGCCTCGTCTCTTTCAGGGGTGAAAGGCACCCCCGAGACTCCAACTTTCCTTGTCCTATTATCCAAATTGTATTTTCCTCCACCTCGTGTACCGAAAGCTCCCCGGCCTCTGCCTCGAAAAGTGTCGTATCCCACGCCCCGGCCTGCAAAGCCTTCCCA
>JASZXT010000823.1:0-10480 GCA_035521555.1 Lecanoromycetidae sp. Uapishka_2 | reverse complement strand
TAAGAATATACTATAGAGAAACCCGCCTTATACTTATATATTATCCTCTAGCTATCCTATATACTTCCCTAGCTCCCTTTAGTACCGGTAGTAACCTTAGTAATCTCGCTTATATACCTTATATAGGTATAGCGCTGTATAGGGGGACTGGTAGATTAGTGACGAGGGGGACTGTCCCGAGTAGAGTCGGTCTATCGGCTAGTCTAGCCGATACTCGCTATGATAGAGATTATAGGGTGACTTTAGCCGTATTTGCTGTACTTCCGGCCGGATCATTTGGGCGGTCAAACCGAGGATAGGATTAAGAGTCTTCCAGGACGACAGGAATGTGCTTGCATGGGACGTATATCATGACTAGAGGCGCTTGGTGGGCGAGGTACCCAGTGTCCATACTTGTGACGGTTATGGAAGAATTAAGGGTAGAAGTTCTTCTGTGGTATTAAGTTCTGCACTGGCTCACTGTCATACATAGTGTTCGGATACCCCTGAGGAGGCCGGCTGCTTGGTGGCGTTCTTCGACAGAGCGTAAATTTTGATCAGCCCCACGCCTTTCCGCATGATTCCTACGCCTTTTATTGCCAACCCGACGTGTCTTGGAGCTGACCATTGGGATACACTAGCGTGCACGACTTGATAACGGCTGCTGGTACTAGAAGTTAGAGTGGTACCGCGCCCCGGAAGCTTGCACTATTCATGGCAGAATATAGAAGGCGCCGCAATCTTTAAGTCATTCTGATTTCCACGGACTCGGAATCATGCAGAGTTTTCATTGTTATATCTGTACTGTGCTAGCTCAAGACCTGGTGGTGACATCAAGCTCCGAAGGCGCCATGATATACCTGGGGTATCCCGCTGTGACAGGAAAACCGGGCATCAACGGAGTGGGTGGATAGTCAACATTGATGGTACCTGTATTGTACCGTGGGTCTGCTCCACATTGGTCGATCATCCTGCCAAAAATTTCCTCCTCGCACTCTTGCTCAAACGGTATAAGCGCAGAGGGCGCATCATCTGGTATAAAATATCCCAGGGAGCAACCCGGGAGTGATGTCCATTGCCATCGGCCCCTCGCAATTCGTGGCTGTGGAAATGAAAGCTTTGAGCAGATGCTAGAGACTGCTGTGCCGCAAGACGATATCTTGAGTTTTGGCTGCCGCGGATTGGTGATTCCGAGGCATTCGACGTAGTACATGTCCGTGGCGTTGGTCGGTAGACTCCCATTGAACGCGAGGCTGACTGAATGTAAAGGCATGGCGAGAGTAGAGGTTAATATTGCTTGCGCGAAGGTTATCAGAGAGACGCAATGGATCAGCATGACTGATCGAGGACGTCAAGCCAAGCAGCGAGGCCAAAGCAGCTGGTCTAAGACCTCCGAAGGTGCCGGAAGAACAATTTATCGCGAATCTTGATGTAAATGGGAGACCGCAACCTGATACGACCAGCCCTAAGGCGTGCTGCATCGCATCGTCGGAAAGTCGCAAGATCGCATGCATCCTGCTCAAACCGCTAGCATCTGCAATTGGAGCAGTGTCGAGCGTTCTTTAGCATCCTTACTTCCACGTGTTTTCAGCCGCGGTATTTACGTCTCTCTCATACCTCTCATACGCGAAACGCTCGATCTCGTCAATGCGAGTTTTTTCAGAGCTTGAGTAACATGTAAGCGTACTTTCAAGGTGCATTTCCTCTCCTCAACTTCTACATAAGGAACAGATTCCAAAGTCGTTAGGCTCCTTTAGGGGAACTCCTGTTTAATGACATCTCTAAAAAGCTTTGTCAGAGTCTTGTATACGTAACAGCAGCCGCTATACCTGTGTTAGCTCATAATGTACCCACAAATCCCTTGTTATTCCGACAGTCGCAACCTAGCATGACAACTATAGCACCTTCCGCTTCACCAAGGATACTGCAAGCCTGGAGCTACCTCCGCGATCGAACAGCTTCTTCTTTTTCGACAATCACAAGACGCGCATCCCGACACATCAATTGGTTGCCCTTATGCGTGGCCATGATCACGAAAAGATGGTAGGCCTGTGGTCCTAGAAGACTGCTAGCCCGTGTTCGGACAAATCTTACTTTCGCCGAGTGTCTTACTTCCACGTGATTGGATTCCAAGCAGCATCCGAGAGAGTTATCGTCGCCAGACTGGAAATTGCATGTTCAATCACTTCTGATTTGCGGGCCACTCCATCCCGCTCGAGCGAGGTCAGCATCGGAATAGAATTAGTAAGGATTGTGAGAGAGTGCGTTAATACTTAGATTGGGCATCTCGACGGGCAGAAACAATACAACAATTTCGCAGGACTGGATATCTCCGTATCTGCTACAAGGTCATCATGGTTTGGGATCTGTTATCTGAGCAATCGTGGCCGTGCAGAGGCGGGCATGGAAAAGTAGCGAACTCGCTGCAACCAAAAATTTCAACATGAGTGAAATGCAACGTGTTCAAGGCTAAGGGCCTTGGAACATAAGAAGTTGATTGGAAGATTGCTGCAATGAGTGCCCAAGGACACCCAATGGCATCAGAGCGAGGCCAAATAACATGACTTTGATATGTCAAAGTACAGATCTCACACAAGCAATGTCCGCGATGTGAGACTGTCTTGCTTCTAGACATCAATCCCTTCCACCGTGACGCCTTTATTCCAGCTATACTGTAAGACCCTAGCGACCTCTTGTGCGGAATCATGAGACACCATGGCGGCCACGAGATACAAGCTGGCATCCAAGCCACTTGTCACCCCACCGCTCGTAATGACCCTCAGTCCCCCCAACTTTAGCTTCGCCCGGCGAGCATTGGACTCACGACGCTTAATCGATTCTTTCCATGCGTTACTCCCTTTCCGAGCAATGGATTGCCTCCTGCCATCGGGACGCTTGCTGAGGATGAATGGATTTTCCTCAAGCTTATCGCCAAGGTCAAATCGAGCGTTGTTCACAACGTAGTTCTCCTCCATGACATCTGTCTGCTCAAGATCACCGCGTCGGGCAGCGTCCTTACAGATAATCTCCATTTTGGTATAGTAATCTGGATGAGTGGTAGCTGCGAGACCTTGCAGAATACCGGCATGTCCTAAGAGTAAAGAGCCAGTGCCAATTGACAGCAGAGTGCGCTCTTTGCTGGGATCTGATTGCTGAAGCTCCGCAAAAGCTCGAATGAGCTTAAACGGCTCAGCTTCATTTTTAATGACCTCATCAATACCGCTGCCTCCTGGAATGATAAGTACATCGTAGTCTTTGAGATCTTCATGGGCATCTTCGAAGTCGATATCGGCTTTAATCGTGAGACCTGAGGAAGACTTGACGCCTTGGGAACCTGCTGCGATAGTACATTCGAAAGCCTTACTATCTAGTGATCGAAATTGGTTACATGAGACCATTGCGCCAGAGAGAAGGTCAAATTGTCTTACCTGGATCTTTGATCTTGTGAAATGCGTTGCTGAGGACTTCGAGAGGACCGCAAAGCTCCTGAGCTCCGAAGTTTGGATGGAGAGCGAAGAGGACTTGGATAACCGGGGTAGGGCCTTCGCCGCCCTCTTCATCGATTGCACTCATTTTGAATGTTATAGAAGATGCACAATTTTGGTAGTAACCCTTAATTTATGTTTGAGATGTCAAGAAGAGGAGGAATGTAGTACTGTAGGGCGAGAGTAGTAAGCACCCCGCAGCCGGGGCCCCGCACTCTCATTGGTAGCCACTAGTCCTAATACACAGGTAGCGTGTCATACGTCAACTAGCTGTGTCCTTTCAGTAATTACGACAAAATGTTTAAGAGCCTAACTCAATGAATCAATCGAGCAATCAAGCAAGCTATCAAGCAAGCATTCAATCAAGCAAGCAAGGTATCAATATCTCAATCAATCAATCAGTCCTCGACTCCCATCTTAGACTTCTTTACATCGAGTTGCGTGTGTCTTGACACTTTTTTGTCTTGCCTTGGATAACGATCAGCTGAAGTGAGCACCTCAAACATGGACCTTAAAGTACTGAGGGAATTTCGACTGCTTGATGCGGTCAGCTCTGTGGGATAAAAATAATGGCTTCTAGACTTTCGAACTAAGAATCGGACACTGGTGAGTTTACATCATGATTATCGAGGTAATCTCATTTATAGTAGAATGTGTTCTTTCCACTTTCTATACTGATACACTTTGAATTAGGCCGATGCCGTGCTTATTTAACGAGTGCTTACAATGAGAGTTCGTCGTTATATGGCATCGAGGATCATTTACAAGTCTTATTGTGACTCTCGTCTTTATCATAAAGCTAGATAGAACACAAATGGTTCATAACATTCTGTTGTTCGTGAAGAAGTGACACACTTGATATCGCGCTCCGACACTGTTTTTGACACGCTATACGCATAAAAGCGTTCAATAGTCAAAGATCTCTTTCCCTTCATTCCCAGAAGACCACAACGTGGAGAAAGACTTGATCAGAGCAGCCATTCAACTCATAGACCAAGTTTATCGGATTGTATCACAAGGAGATATATTCTCCTTAGATCCTACGATTCAGTCAGTCATGCCATCTATACCTCCAACTTTCACGGTCCCGACAACCCCAGCAATGAGAGTACGAGATTCCATGCTTGTTAAATCCTCCGCATTATCCCAATCGACACTTGACAATATGCACAGCCCAAGTGACTCCTTGGACAATGGAGAAGAATCTGCGATGACGGAAGTCGGAGACAACACGTGCTTCTGTAAAGGCAAGGGCTCACCACCGTGGATCGGCTGTGACGGGGAGGATTGTGCAATTGAGTGGTATCATTTAGAGTGCCTGAACATGAATAGAGTGCCCCGAGGAAAATGGTATTGCCCCGCTTGCAAACCAAGAAAGTCTGCCACAGAACAGGAGACTCTGCGAAAGCCCGCCGTATTGCCTGTCTTCCCCAATCTGGGCCAGACTATCCCAAGACCAGTCTGCCAAGCAATTGCAGAGAAAGCAAATGAAATTCCAAAGAAAGAGCAGCCTCTAAAGGAGAAACCGCGTTGGAAAGGTTGGTTGGAACTTTCAGCAACGGAGGAGGAGCAATTCAAACAAAAGGTCAATCAAGAATGGGAGATTATGTCGCTTCCTCCGGCGAAACGAACGAGAATCCAAAACCGAGAAGACAGAGTCGAGAAGGATTCAAGTCAGAGACCCAAGAGGATGAGACAGCAGAAGATCGTCAAGAACTCAAGCAGCAAGTCAAGAAGGCCAGATCTCAGCTCGAGCGTTGCAGAAACACCCGCAAACAAGAGCAATAACAGAGATACGGAAGTGATCATGGCAGGCCATAGCCAGAAGAAAGGAGCTATGAACCTCACAGCGATTGGCAATGTCGATGGTGGACAGGAAGTGGATGTACTGGAAGAAGTTGGGAGCGACCAAGCGGACCTTCCTACATCTGGAAGATCGGGTAATGGCAAACATGCAGCTGTTGTGCATGCGGAGACCACGAACGCCATGGAGGAACACACTGTCTTATCAAACTGGCATCAAGGAAAGACCTCGTCGACAGGCTCATTCGCCGAACGAGACTCCGATGATTTTCTGGTGTCTGGCACACTGGACGCATGGCCCAAGCGCAGTCTCAACGATCCAACAAACATGTTCCTGAACTCAGACATCACAACAAGATTGTATAGTGGTGCACAGTCTTTGCAGCAACTGCCATCGGTGTCAAGGGCGGACGTACAGCGTATAAGTTGGGACGACAGCGGACAGTTTGCTGAAATGAGAATTGCTACCTCTGAAAATGACGTAAGAACAGGTTTTGCACCGGAGTTGAACTCGGACAGGTCAACGACCACAGCCAGCTCTTTAGCTTCCACACAGAGCATTTCCAGGGCTAAGCCTCCTTTGCCTAAGTCACGGTCGAGATCAGCGGTCAGCTCAACACTAGGCTGGTTCGACACTTCCTAGACTCTTCAAGTCAGGATCGTCGTGAACGCAAGAGAAGGTCAAGGGAACGAGTTGCCGAATTGCATAGTGATAGAGGAAATATCAGCAAATGCTATCCTATCACCAATGAAAAAGCGAACACGTGTTGCGCGGATACATAACACTTTTCTATCACTGTATGATAGGCCTTTGGTAGATGGGAATTGGATCGACATGCATGAAAAGAAGACTCAGTCATAGTATACGAGCACTTACACTCCCGTGTTCATTAATCTTTACTAGGTAAGGAAAAAGGCCCGAGGTCCTTAGAGTCGGAGTCCAGAAAGACAGGAACATCATTTGCGGGCGTTCAGCTCTAAAGGATTGTCACTAGAGATTCTGCTGACAAGATAGTGAGCTTTACTGGAGGTGTGGTAGGAGCATATTTGTCCAGTCCTGCTTAATTTAATAGAAATTTACCCCCGAGACTAAGGGCTGAACGTCAGTCCTGCGAGCTTGGAGTTAGGTGTCCCGAACTATGATATAGAAGCAGCATGGACTAGGAGAAAATAAAAGAACAGAAAGAAGGGCGATACTCATAGCAAAGTCTATGGTTGTGAATACAAAATTCTCAGGGTCTGCATTGAGAGGAAGTTTAACAAAAGGATTGGCGGGTGATTCAAGTCCAAAAGGCTCTGCTCTGCCCTGGCAAAGAGGCGCAGCCATGTTTGCCTGAATTTCAACCTGCGCGAATTCTGCAGTAGAAGATTTGCATACGCTCTCCGTTGTGACGACAAGGTGTGCTGCTGTGACTACTTACCGTAGCTCTCGAGCGCCAGCTGCTTCGTTATGATTCTCAAGCGTATCAACTTTCTACAGTCTCCCGCCCTCGAGGCTTAAAGCTTTCATGGATCCACCTCCTCTATCGATGTATCAAACCGAGGTTGGGATGTCGCCGATTGTCTTTACCGATCTTAAGTTTGGCAGTAAGCTAGTAAATGATGGTCCCAAATACCAAAGCGCTTATATGGATAAAACTATTGAGTTAACTCGTGGGAAGTGGTAGGACAGGGTCTAGATAACGGCCTATCAATCGTGTCGCTGACATGGCACCGGCTAAGTCGATATAATGGGCTGATAAGGATCAATGGAAGGGGAAATAAAGAGCTCGAGATATCTTGGTCTCGACCGATCGCGAAGATTGAACTGGCCCGTACTCCATTCCTAAAGCCAATCAATCATATATTGAGAAAATTGATATACGCGTATTCTCTTGTCGAGATTCCACCCAAAGCCTGCATCACAGGCCGGTGCTCTTTGATCCTGTGTATACGTCTACGCATGCTGCCGCACTTTTCATAAAGCTGCTGAGGTTTATTGCATCGTCATTTGTACTCAATGTCGGAATGATACCTTTTCGGAGATATTTGAGTCAGTATAGCAGTACAGCAGTGTCTCGTATAGTCTCTGAACTCCCGTACTTACAGAGATTTTAAAAATAGCATAGTTGGTAGCAATTTTAGAGACGAAGTTGTGGTCAGTTGATAACGCCAGTTGCACATAGACGAGTTTAGTTTGCTCAGAGTATCATCACAACATGGTATGAAGCTAGACACAATATTCGGCTTTTCAACAAGCGCTTCCCATGTTGTATTACCAGATAGTGCTGAATATCCATCAGGGAGGTTTCACTCATCAGACCTGCTACACCAAAGGGGAATGAAGACTTGGACGTCATAAGTGACTATCCCTGTCGTGTAGCGACGTCGAAAACTTTGCGCCTATAACAGCGACTACGAGCTCCACCATGCGACATGAAGAGAATCCAGAAGTATTCACAAGTGTCTGCGCTGTTGACTTGAAGTCGTTTATGTACTTTGGCCTACTTGCATCTGGGCTTCAGCGCCCTCCATGGTGTCAGCGACCACGGGTTCACGTCGTTTCAAGACCGTATTCAACGTATCACCTAGCGACACGGAAACAGGGACGTCACGTTCCTAACTCCATTGACATAGCCAGAATCCCAACTTTCGTAACTACCATCCTGCCCAGGTCCATAAGCTCCCCAAGACACTCCGTTGTATGACAAGCCAAGCAAATCGGTAGAAACGCCGTACGCAGAGATGGTAAACGTCCCTTCTAGCGGGTTGGAATGTAGTCGGTTCAGAGGGATAAAGATGACTTGATCGTTCGGAAACTGAACCTTCCCGATCATATGGATGGGCATCTGAACATTGAGATGCTCACATTAGTGTACCATCACTAGAGCACCTTCGATTGATGGATGACTTACCCAGAGTGCATCGTAGAAGTAAACGCTCATCGACTTCAGCGGCGATGGATCAGCTGTCGGATCTGACGGCACCGCGGTTTGATTATCTTGCAGGACCACCACGCTGCAATTTCCAGGATTGACTGGGGCCACTGCCGCGGTGCAGGTATTGGGGACGGGTGGGATGCACTGAATATGTTGCGGTGTGTCACATCCGTTGGTGCAAGTAAAAACACTGTTGGGGCCATAACCGTCCTCGACGCCAGCAGTCGCACTCCACTGTCCTCCGGGGCAGTCAACGCAATAGTAAAGGCCACGACATTGGGCGTTCGTATCCACGTTTTTCAAGCCGTCACCATATTGAGATGATGAGAAATTACCACCAATGTTGTTGGGAGAGAAGTTGCATGTGGAATCCGGGGGTATACAGCAGTCCGCGTCGTCGTCGTAAATAGGCCCCACAAGCTGCGCAGGTGCCGGCGCTATTCTTTGTACACCCTGATTGTTGGCAAAGCATTGATATGCGCTGAATATATTACCACCGGCGTCTTCGTACCATTGCGCGAAGTAGGGGCCGTTGACCCTTTTAGGGTGCTCAGGCCAAGGACAATCGGCACACTGTGATCCGCAGAAGCTAGACCCTTGCTGCCGTGGCACCAGAGGGCCAGCCCGAATTGAAGTGAACAATGTGGCCAGACACAGGATCGAAGACAGAGTGAAGGATCCCATCATAGTGAGACGGTACGGTTCTTAGGCTTTGGCGAGTGAACGATTGAGGAATTGGGTCGATGAGATATGACATTTATGACCGCAACAACCTAAGATTGAATGGCGAAGCCATGTTGTAATAGGTGTTGGCTATCCATGATAGTATTGGCTAAGGAAGCCAGATTAAAATGTGAAAGCCATATGAGACATAACTTCGCAGTGCCTCGCTCAAAGAATGGCGAAGCCAGGTTGTAATAGGTGTTGGATATCCATGACAGTATTGGCTAAGGAAGCCGAATTGAAATATGAAAACCATATGAGACATAACTTCGCAGTGCCTCGACCAAAGCATAGGGTGAATCAACCCAACAAGGACGAGAATTAGCACCAACAAAAGACCACAAGCGTGCGGCTACCACAAGAGTAAATAGAAGGGAACAACGGGTTCTCTTTGAAGTTGCCTATTGACTTGGGTAGACAAGTAATCACGCCGAATGATTCCTTGTGCTAACACTTGAGAAGGTACTTAGAGAGCAATAGTAAAAATACTTAATCGCTACTTTAAGTCTGTTCGCCCAATTTAGTTAGAGGTTAGTATATAGGCTTTAGTTACGTAATCTATATATATATAGCCTATATAGCGGAGTTTAGAGACTATTTTATAGGGACGCTAGGCTTAGTTTTCCCCTTTATCTCTTATCCTTTTAACGAGCGAGAAAAGCCTATACCTAGTAGCTATTTAATTAATTAATTACTTATTTTTTATTAATTAATTAAAGCTATATATATATAGTAGAGTAATAGATACTCTAAAGGAGTACTCGGGCTAAGAAGCCCTCTAAGAAGGCCCTTATTAAAGAATAGGCCTATATTACCGCCGAGGCCGAAAGAGTACGCTAGAAAGATTAATAACCTTCTACTACTACTACTACTACTACTACTACTACGGTAATAACTCCCTTCTTCAAATATAGTCCTATTAGCCTCGTAGATTACGATATTATCGCTATATAACTAGACGGTAAATTAACTTTAGATAAGAAAGTAAGAAATAGAATAATAAAAGCTCTAACGCGATATAGAGTTTCTAGAAAAAGAGTTAACTATATTAATATATTATAGGGAGGTTTAAGAGGAGTCGTTAAGGTCTTATTCTAGTTCGCGTTAATAATATCGAGAGAGATAAATATCGCTATAATATTACCGCTATTATTTATACTTATAATTATATTCTAGATTCCGTTATTACCGCCGCTACCGTAGTAAACGGAGCTTAGGTATAAGTAATAAGGAGATAAGGGTAAGAACGTCTTTCCTATATATAAAATCTAGTAATAAATCCCTTTCTTTTATTATAAATTATTTTCCTAGTATTAAAAATAGTAGTTCTTAAAGATATTTTACTATATATTAAACCCTTTATATATAACTAAGCTATTAATAGAATTAATTCTAGCGGATCCGAACTATAAAGAAAAAGCTATCGATAATATAAAAGATTTTAATTACTTTATAAGATACTTCGAAGTATACGCCTAGATAATATACTATTTTATCTTTAATAAGAATACCGTCGCTATATAAGAGGCCTTTATAAATTATAGAATTCGACTATTAAGAAAGATAATATAT
>JASZXT010000822.1:0-10539 GCA_035521555.1 Lecanoromycetidae sp. Uapishka_2 | reverse complement strand
CCCCTCACCTCCATCATTTTCTTCAGTTCCCCCACCTGCTGCTTCAACTCCCTAACCTCCACCACCACCAAATCAGTCTCCACATTCGGCTTCGTCCCCTCCACCTTCTTCGCCCACCCATCGCCTTCAAAATCGCACTCCCCCGCCAACTGCTCCCACTCCTCCGTCTCATCATCATCATCACTATCGCCCCTCCGTCTATTCCACTTAACCCGATGCGCCTCCTTCGTTTCCACATACGCAGTGATCAGCAGGAGCGGTGAGTACAGCACTCCCATGACCCAATTATTGAGGCGTTCGTAGTTTGGGGTGGACATCCACCATTCGAAGGGGATGATGAGGCAGAAGACCTCTACGAGGTTGAAGGGAGCGATGAAGACATTTTCGTCTGGGGCGCGGACGAATTGCATTGTTTTTTGGGAGAAGAGGGCCATGTATTCGTCGATGGCGTTGTCGGTGATGTCTGCGTAGGCGGAGTTGTAGAGGGCGATGAGGATGTTGAGGAGGACTGGGTTGGGTTAGTTTCAGACATCTTCTGTTCCGTGTGAGGAGAGGAGATGTGGAGGATACGCACCGACCATCACTACGAATGTGAAAATATAGTAAAGGATGATGCCGAAAGGGGGAGCAAAGTTCTCGAACCCATCGAAATCAGGCGATTGCATGACGCTGTTCAGCATTGCTTGCACAATAAAACTCGTAACTTTGGCATTATCATCCACCTGGTCCATGCCAATGAACGCTTGCAGGAATCCGACCATGATAATGACTAGCAGCGCAAAGAAAATCAAAGACTCCTTCATCATGACTTTCAGCACCACAAGCATAGCACCGAAAAAGCGTATTGTATCAAGATAAAGCAACAGCCGCATCCAGAACATTGGCGCGCTGAATGCAAGGAAGTTGTAGCTGAGTTGATTGAACTTGATTCGGTCGTGGTCTCCGACAGGGTGCCCTAGGGCGATAAGACGAGTGACGAAGCTGACGCAGAGAAGCGCGTACAGTGTAGAATTGAAGACGTTCCAGAAACCAATGTAGTACCGTCCCACCTTCCAGAACTTCGCGATTTCGTCGAACACAAAACCAGCTGTCATCAGGTAGAGTACTCCCTCTACGATATCAAGGTCACCTTTCGCGTTGATAGTATTGATCGCTCCAGTATACAGTGCCAAGTAGAAAAGCGAGAAGAATATTTGGACGGCATTCTGGTAGAGAGGGGCGCGCATCCTGTCAGGGTCGAAATGATCCCAGTATTTGGTATTAGCTTTCTTATCCCAGGCTATAAAATTAGACGGATATTGATCATCCTGTATCAGCCAGCCTTTCCATAGATAGCTGATACATTTCTGATAGCCAGACGATCCAATCACACGAAGAGCATGGAGATCCGAAGCTCGTTCTACCGCGTTGGCAGGCTCAGTCTCCTCACCATTGACAAGGATGGAGTAGCGCTTCAGCAGCAGGTCCTGCAACAGGTAATCCTGATCTGCCTCCAGCTCGATGATCTGCTTGGCGATTACCTGGCAAGCTGTTGCCCTGACATCATGCAGCTCTGCATCCCATAGCTCCAGCTTGGCCATACTTCTAAACCACCGATAGCATACCAGCAAACAGTATACCACACAAGCTTTGTACTCTTTGCCTCCGGCTTCCTTTGCCGTTTTGATCACTTTCTTCGTGATGACAGGAGAATTGGCCTTTGTGACTTTCCACTCCTCAAGCTCGCAGGGTATGACTTGCTCGATCTGATATTTGAGCCGTAGCGCGACCTTGGTGACTGCTTTTGCGGGCATGGCTGAGGGTATAAGGTCACTGGTATTGGAAGGGAGGACTGATTGTGTAAATTAGCCATTGAGAGGTGTCGCATGCGGATGCGATGGGACAGGCTGTACTTACGACGTCGGACTTCATCACGAAAGCCCCGGCGGTCTTGGTTGTCGATGCCAAACAGCTTCTTCCATTGAACCATGATTACGATTGGATACGAGAGCCCTTCGAATGGTAGCGGTTTTAATGGAGGGTTCGGGGCAAACTCAGCCGGGCCATCGGTCTTCTCGAAGAGCAACGCAGATACCAATGCAAATGCCCGCAAGCAAATGTAGCTCCACACGACAACGTGTACCGTGCTCGCCGATGCCCCTCATTGTCGCGGTTGAGGCGAATCAAAGAAGTTGGCAATAGTGCCTTGGCGAGGAGATCAAGTAAACATGCTGACTAAGCGATATATCAAGTCATCATGCCCATATTCGTAGATCTCTACACAGGGGTAACTGTTGTTCGAACAGACCTTCACTTAACCCTATTAATGCTCAACATGAGTTCCTTACAACGTGTGTCAATTCTGGTGGTTAGACTAGCGAAGTATGAATAAGCCAAGTAAGCAAGTCATTCACATGAGATTGTGCAGGTATATGTCATCAGAAAACGCTCAAAACACCTGTCTCAGAAACCATCTCCATGCCCACCTACTGAGTCCTGCGACCCTGCACGTATTGCCGCTTGTATGACATCTGTGGATGTCTAGTAGATCTCATGGGAATCGATTATACGCTCTTGCTCAAGGGTGCCTGCATCTTGTCCATCACCCTCCTTCGTGAGTAGCTTCGGCACTATGTACTCCCATAGCTTCGTAGATCTCAGGTGACAGTCCTCTTTACTCCATCCTTGATTATTGTGAATGTAGTTCAAGCCCAGCATATCTAGACTGTACCGCAATTGGACTCAGTAAGCATCATAAGCCTTCATTATCAAGAAAGAACCTGATTGTGTTGACATAGGCACGTGGTGTCGTTGTAGAAACAACGATGTCGAATTGATGAGAGAAATTTTCATGGAAGAACTCACTTGTTAAGACAATCGCAGCCAACGATAGCCTCTATCCAGTCTACTCTGTGTGGACCAGCAAAGTCTAGAAACTCGAGCAGCTCGTGCTCACCGTATATGAGGAGGTTGAGCCGGCTCACGTGGATACAACCCATTTTCCCAAGTTCGGCAAATTCGGTGACGATGAATCTCGATGCCGGACACTCAACACCGAAGTACGCCGCGCAAATCTTCGATGTTTTGTCCCTAATGTGGAATTCAATCGCACAGCTCTTGATACAACGTTGGGAAGCCTGCTGTCGGTCAAGCATAAATGGTACGAAGGCGCTGATTGACTCAAAGCCGAATGTGTTTTCTCCGTAGTATATCGACGCCGCCTCACTCCTGGTTCTTTGACTCAAGTTGAGCATGGCGATACATGGGTTGTCTCCCAGCAATCTCTGGTGTTTGTAAGTGGTGACATGGGCCTCCGGGTTCTCGGTCAAATCATCACAGTTATCTTCGTTGTTGCGAATGTCCCAATAACGGACAAATGGAATTCTGAATCGGATAGACCCTGCCTTCGTCTCTCTTTCATATTCTTTTGGCCCTACGCAGCGGAAATCAGTACATTTTCTTGAAGAGTCTTCGTCTCAGCAGAGAGTCTCAGAGAGGGAAGACAACCGATACCGATCTGATAATAATGCAATGCTACAACAGGCCAGTACGAAGACGGCTTTCATGGGGAATAGCAGCTCACCAAGGTTGATGACTTTGAGGGGTTCTGCTGCACGTAGAACAAGTCGATAGATTTTGTTGCGAACTTCACCCGGGAGCTCAAGGAAGTGAGAAAAGCTGGTATGGGGTTTGGCCGTAGCTGTAGTATTCGGTACCGTGGTTGGATCGATATGCATATTACCCAATTCGGTTGCACCTGCAGGATTTTGATTTTCTGCTGTCGAGGTAATGCCTAAAGCGTTGGAGCAAGTTCTGATGTTATCAGCCGCTATACTCTCAGGATTCAGATTGTCTAAGAAGACATAGCTTGTGTCAGCGTTGACTGCCATGTCAGGCTCCAGAATGTAAGTATGAAAGGTTCTAGCTTTGATGTTAGGACCAAGGGTCGCGGTTCTTTTGAGGAGGAAGCCAGTGCTGGCGTCAGCTTCATTTACAATGCCTAAAACTTGTGTAAGTGGGAGGGAGAGCGAAACAGGTTCTAGTAGTCAAAGCTAAAACCCTGATAATTGATGTCGCACCAGACTCGGACCTATAAGTCGACGAGGGTGTTACACATGGACCTGTGGAACGCTGAGGTAGCTTATCTATCCGCCTCAGGTACCATATCCTTGAAGTTGTGCAAGGATATTGGACTGAGCGCTAGAGAAAGTGTGATAAGTCTTCGAAAAATGACCATGTTGGTAAACCAATACATTATTTGCGTCTTTTACTTTCTCCAGCTGACTTGATGGGTTATAACAGAGATGCCTAATAAGAGATTCGAGCTATGTTTCCTGCTCTGTAGATTTGACAATATTGCCCATCTCAGTCTCCTTATATTCCCAACATTACCGTGCAAATAGTCCTATTACCATCACTTGTGATACATTATCTGTCTTATAAAACTCATGTTAATCTTGCAACATCAAATCAGCAATGTGTCCTGACCATGAAACATCAGCTGACAGACCAATTCCAGGCTTCAAGCAGAAGAGAGTGAGCTACATAGGTTTTCAAGATGCATCATTTGATTCAGTGTCCGCAGTCTCATCACGCAGCCCATCAGCATTTTCGACGTTTCTACGATTCATGCGACGCTCCAACAAAGCATTGAAGTCGTCTCCAGGCGCTTTCAGCATCCTTGGTGCCAGGAACGCCCAGATCTTTGGTTCAGTTTGGCTGTCTCTATCTATCCGAGGTGGGAGCCCGGCATAATAATAATGGTCTGCCCATAGCCCGATATTGGAAGCGTAATCGTAAGTCACACCTAATTTTTCCAAGTTGGTGATTTTGCTAAGACTATGCAGCCATTGCATGTGCTTAGTCTCGAGATACAAGTCATGAACGTACATCTGATCGAATTCATCATTGATCACGATGTCGATAGTCTTCAGACTGAGATGTTGCAATCGCCCGAGAGATGTGAAAACCCTCTTCCAAGTGTCAGGTCTATTGTAGGCAGTGGTGATAGAATACCAATCAGAAGCATAGCAGGAGAGGACGAGCTGTATGTTGAGTATGAGTTGCCGGCTCTCGGGTGCCCTATCCTTGAAGAACGGGATGACTGAGCTCATTGTGCTGAACGAGAAAGTATTGATCCCATAAAATACGGACGCAGCTTCCAGTCCGACCTGACGATTAAGAGAAAGTAGCGTCAACATCAAATTCTTGGTATGACCTGTCTTGTGCAATATATACGTAGTTTTTTCGAACCTATCTTCCTTGCGATCACAGAAGCAAGAGTCTATATGAGAAAGGTACCCATAGTGACTCCTCGGCCTGCAATTGCAGTCTTTGCACGCATGATCAGGTGCAGAGTATGTAGATCTCAGCCGATATTTTCCGCTTCTCTTGGATCTTTTGAAGTCTGACAGAGGTAGATCTCGAATCTCTAGAGCATCTTCTGCGACTAGCGTCAAGTGGTAGATCATGTTGCGGACTTCAGCTGGCAGAATGAGGAAAGAGGGTTGGGACGCTTTGACTGGGCGTGGGCGCTTGGTGGACTTGAGCTGCTTTTTGTTCGGCTTGGTCGCCATTTTGAACCGAACCTGTTTCGATTTAGTGAGGTGTACTTTCTGGTCATCAAGACGGGACATACGATGCCACAGCAAACCAAGTGGGCCGATAGATTCTCGAAATGAAAGCAGGGGAAGATGTTCAAGGAAATTTTCTTGTTTCAAAACGATGGAATCTAATTTAAACGGGTTTCCCCAGCACATTGATACAGCAAGCGATATGCAAAGTAGAAAATGACTACTGGGTAAAAGGACGTCACAAATACTGGTGTTGAAGGTGCAGGCTGTTGAGGAAGTTGACTAGATTGAAGAGAGCTCAGCAAACACGATTCGTGAGGTTGATTAGGACGGCGCCTGTCCTCGTGAAGGTGCAAGGAAATGTCGACAATGGGAGCCTATAAAGCTCACAAATTGATAGGCTGGTGGGGTACTACCGGGGGTACCTAGCTTCCGCGCGTTGATAAGCCTTGGGACTAGTTCTGAGCCGGCTCGGGCGGTAGAATATTTCACAAATTTTCAGGTGCCCTACAACCTTTAGTGGCCAAAGAATCTAAGAATTCATGTATTGAGGGCATGAATCTGGTCTTGTGCCTCTGCAAGCATTAGCGATCATCGAACGGTATTCTCTTCTGTCTTGCTCTTGAAGTACTCTACTACTCCGAATGAGATGGTAACCATGGACTCGCATGTCGGCCGAAAACCATACAAATCATGGTGGCTTGCTTGAGCTCGGAAATACCATTTAACGCAGACGATTTAAGAGAATCTGGTGACAGTAAGTATACGCAGAATCCAAAAACCGTTGCCCTATGATTCTTCGTTATTCGCATTGTAGTTGTATCTAATGGAAGGGTGAAGCAACAATGATGCATATAGTGAAGCATCCAGCTGCTCGAACGACAAGTTTCGTGAGCAACACATCTGATTAGCTGGCTTTTGTATGGACATTTGAATACGATTTGAGGTAGTACAGAATTTGTTTTCTCTGGACACCGTCTTCTTTCAATGTTTTTGTTTGATCCCCGAATCTTATAATGCCAGGATTTAGCCCACCAGAACGCTTCTGAGTATGACTTTTGCCCCATCCTTTTGGCTTGTATAGTATTGATGGAAGGCACCAATAATATATTTATCATTATGTGGGCCTCAATCACAGTACTTGCATGAACTGCCACGAAATCTTTGACAGCGCAGCTGAAGCTTGAACATGAGCACCATCAATTGCGGCCTAAAGGAAAGTGTCATGGCAGAAAGGGATTTGTGTGATCGATAACGACGCTCAGTGGCACTTATTACTGTCCTCCTGGATTGACACCAATCACACCCTTCAAGGCCTTCTTAGCAAAGCTTTATTCATGCACCGCCGTCTTATGTTTTCGATTCTCTTGAAGTTTGTTGTCGCATGGTCCCGGCGCTGTGGTCTAAAGGGAGCATCAGTCGCTAAGTCTAGCCAGGCAATGACTCCAAAAAACATGATCTCAGCACCGTTAATAATCACTTCTAGAAGTTTTTGAATCCAGACTATAATCTCAGGCTTGGGTAGAGCATGATCCTGAGCAATTCTACCTTAAATTTAGTCGTACTCGCAGACGGCGAGCGTTGGGATTCGGACATAACCAAACTCAATTCCGAGTGTTCCTTAACGCCGATACGACTTTCGGTATTAAGAAGAAGCTTTTCACTAGAAGTGTATCAAAGTGCGCTCTACCAGGGTTCAGTGAGTTTTGAAAAATGATGCCCTGTGCTGGCAATTCTATCTGTTGTTACCAAGTATAATGCCAAGTTTCCACGGCTTTATACTGTCCAGAGCGACCAGTCTCGATCATTCATCCTCCTGATGTCATTGGCGGGCAGTGAACGCTTGCACCATGCAGGGCCCTTTCAAGTGTGAAAGTCCAAGCTCAGAATCAGGATATTTGTTGACGTAGTAGATATTCATTCTCCATTGGATCCTGTGTAAGGACACTTTCCTCGTTCATTCATCACCTTCTTCCCATCTTCAATCTCATCATCGATCATTGCCTGAAGCTCAAATCTACCACACGTCGATCACCGTCCAGGCCGTCTCTACGCCCTCCGACTTCAAGACTCCAATTTCCAGCATGTCTTTCATGTTAAATTTCATTTATGAACAACTCTTCCTCACCCTGCCTCACCCAACTACATCCTTCTCAGGCCAAACAATAATCGTCACTGGTGCCAACGTCGGCCTCGGTCTCGAAGCAGCCCGCCACTTTACCCGACTCGATGCAGCCAAGGTCATATTAGGTGTGCGGAATTTGGAAAAAGGAGAAGCCGCAAAGAAGGATATCGAAGAGAGTACACAGCGACAAGGTGTGGTCGAAGTGTGGAAGCTTGACCTCGGAAGCTACGAGTCTACCAAGCAATTCGCCAAGAGGGCCGAAGGCTTGAAGCGCCTCGATGCCGTAGTCGAGAATGCAGGCATAGCAACAGGCAAATACGTCGTGACGGAGGATAACGAATCCACCATCACAACAAACGTCATCAGCACCTTCTTGTTAGGTCTCCTCATCTTACCAAAGCTTAGGGAGACTGGCACAAATTTCAACACCACCCCCCATCTCACCATTGTCTCCTCCGAAGTCCACTCCTTCACCACCTTTCCCGAAAAATCCAGTCCCGAGATCCTAAAAACCCTAAATGACAAAGAAACAGCAAACATGCCCGACCGCTACAACGTCTCCAAACTGCTCGAAGTCCTCTACACGCGAGAACTAGCCACACGCACCAAACAAAACAACAAACCAGAAGTCATCATCAACTTCCTGAACCCAGGTCTCTGCCAGTCATCTCTGGCTCGCGACGCGCCCATCCGTGTTCATATACTGAAATTCCTCCTCGCAAGAACGACAGAACACGGCTCTCGGACCTTGGTCCACGCGGCCAGTGCTGGCTCTGAATCACACGGGCAATATCTGAGCAACTGTCAAGTATCCAACCCCTCGCCTCTGGTCCGGAGTGAGGAAGGAGCTAAAGCGCAGAAAAAGGTCTGGGAGGAGATTTCGGGGAAGCTGGAGACTATAGAGCCAGGAATCATGGCGAATGTCTAGACTGATGGAAACTTGTTCGGATCACGATTTTGCTGCAAGGCGTAAGAGGGGTAATAGTACCAGTCCTTCCTGTATATAGTATCTCTTTCTTGGAGATCTTGAATTTTACATAACATCTCATCTCACCTCAGCACTTTCTCAAACCCCAGAAATACAAAGCCCGTGTTCATGTCCCAAATCAACAGCTCCATCGTTTTGCCAGACCTACAAGTCTCGCACCCGAGTTATCCTTTGACTCCAGCAGCTACAATTACTGGATATGAGGTATCTCAACACATCCACACAACTCAACATCAACTTTTAAACATACAAGATCCCCTCAAAATTCAAACCAATCAGATCTTGGTCAGTCACCAAGGCGGAGTAGCCAAGAACATTGGTTGTCCTCCTCTTGCCACATGTGTCTCGTCGAAATATACGAAGATTTCAGGTATGAGACTTATTACGAGGGAATGTTGAGGATGTGTAGAGTACTTGTACAAGCAAATCGTAGCGATGTGCCCAAAAGAAAAAAAAAATTCCACCTCATCTAGTAGCCGTTCTTGTTTCTAATCCACAAGTGGCGTTCACGCTGAAAAACCAATTTGCTTGACAATTGACCATATTAGTGGGCCACACGTGAAGAGATGCATCTGGCTACCAACAATCAGGCATCATAGAACTTCAGAACAAGCATCATATACAAGAAATCCATTAATCTAGAAACGAAGACGATTTATCCACCCTCCCATCACAGTACCCCATTACTAACAATAGTCTTACTCTCCTCCAGCGCCTCCAACGCCTCCTTCGCCTTCCTGCTCTCCTCCGCTCTAAGCTGATCATCCCGTCGCACGGCGATATCCTTAGGTCTGAAATCGCTATACAGATGCTTCAAGACCTTCTCAATAACAAAACAACCCACATAATCTACAACCATGACAGTAGTCATGATAAGCTTAAACTCGGTCGTAAAGGGTACAAGTTTGAGCTTCTCGTTGATTTCGGGTATGAATTCCGTCGAGCAGCTAAAGGCGACGCCCGAAACGAGAAGAAGACCGTAGTACATGCCACGGTTCTCTCGTATCCCTTCACGGAAGGGTCGGCCTTGGTAGTTGATGGCGAAGGTGGAGATTTGCTGGATTAGTTGGAGGAGGTAGACGGCGCTGTTGAGGAGGGAGGGTTCGAATTCGCCTTCGAGGTCGATGTCGTCACTGCGAGGTTCATGCCGTTGGACGTACTTGGAGATATAGATTAGGGTGACGATGTGGATTGCGAATTGACCGAGGACGGAGCCGATAATATAGGGGTTGAAGATGTTAGGTTGGGGGCGTTCTTTCGAGAGACCTTCTACTGACTAGACTAGGTGTTAGCCAATGAAGGTGGAGATGGTTTCAAGGCTCTTACCTTTGCACGAGAGATGGAGAGGAAGCAGACGCTCATGAGCATGCCGCTGATCGTGACTTGACCATCCCCAAATTTGATACCTTCGAGATACAGGACACTCAGACTGTATGCACTGATCAAGCAATTCAATGCTAAGATCTTATACATCTGTATAGTAGCCACCAACGTACAACGCCCTTGTCGAATGATGTTGGGAATCGCAACCACATTGGCAAGCTTACTCGTGAAAGGAGCTGCAACCGAAGCATCGCCCAACTTGATTCGGGGAGGCTCATTCTCATCGAGTTCTTGCTCCATCATCTTGGACGTGAATCTATCTGCGATACCAGCAGCCTGCTGCTGAGCCTGAAGTTGTTTCTTTTGCTGAGGCGTCAGATTTCCATTAACGTCCTGCAGCGCCTTTGCGCCTGGTGACGTTACCGTCTCAATCTCCTTCTTTTCGGTAGCTTCTGAGTTCGCTGCCACAGCACCGGCAGCTCCCTTTCTCTGTGCTTGTTGCTCCATAGCTTTCTCATAGTGAGGGTTTTGTGGGCCGGGCGGGTAGAGGT